>CM024243.1:71824004-71954452 GCA_013421045.1 Propylea japonica
TTGTCCAAGAAAGAAATGCTATTATTTGTTTTTTTTCTAAGGTAAATATAATGTTTTTTGTGAAATGAGTTGAATACATCGAGAGTTTTTTCAATTTCGTTTTTGGGAACTAGAGTAAGGTATCACCCAACATATAATTTCATCAGCGGAAATTACGAAACTCAATCATGAGACTGCCAAAATCAAACAAAGCCTGCATTATCAAATTTGTGAAAGTGTTACTTCCCGGAGAGCCCATTGCTGTACCATCAATTTGTTTGTAATGATTAATTGAATGAAAGAAAAATAATCATTGTTGAAGCATAAGTTAGCCAAGGTTAAAACTCATTTTCATTCAAATAAGTGAAGTTTTTTATGTACTGCCCTGTGGTGCTATAGTCTATTTTAAAGCTAGGAGACTTGATGCTACTTACTACTGGTCTTAAGTTGATATTTCGTTGTGAGTTGTTTAGGAAATAAATTTCAGGTGTAACACTATTGTGAGAATTAATGATTTATATTCTACTTCAGATATACTAGAGTTGATTTCAGACTTTTCAAGAAATTATTGATTTTATCTTGTGTTTTTTTAGTAGGATCAAACTTCAGGTTTTCATCATATGTTGATCGCTATTTAACATTTTTTCGGTTTCAGCGATGATTGTAACGCTTAACGATAAAACATTATAAGATGTTGTTACCATTATCATAGTTTCTAATAATGATGTTCGGATGTCTCTCACAAATTTTGATGTAGTCCTATAATATTTGTTCAGAGGATAATTTATGGGTTGTTTGGTCTTATAAAGTTGTTCAACTCTACACATTGTTCCTTATTGAATTTTTTTCTTCCTCGTTGTTGGTGATGGTGTGTGTGTGAAGTCTTTCAATATCTTTGATCAACTTAAGTTTGGCAACCGCCTGTGGTACATGCTTTGGACCAAGTCCAAGACGATCTTCGCTTCTAAGGTATAGTAAAAGTACCGAAGAAGGATTAACTGTGACAAACTGTTGGGTTTTGCGGGCCCGTTATATGTACAAAGGAAATAAATGGCTTTTCTCTTTCACTTTTTTAATTCAATCTATTGACAACTACTGTCACTATCACAACTAGATCAAAAAGGGTTCCAACATACTCCGGCCAAGGAATTCTCTCTTTCAAAAGCCTACCATATATTGATTTCATATGTCTGGCTGTCGAATGGACTGACATTCTTCATGGTCTTCTGAATTCTGAACAATTCAACCTCATGATCCTGGCAGCATCGCCAGGATTTCGTCCCCGTTATATATACAAAGGAAAGGAGTGACTTTTCTCTTTCAACTTTTTTCAATTCAATCCGTTGACAACCACTGGCACTAACACAACTAGATCAAAAAGGTTCCAACAAGTATAGTTGGTTATGCGTGGTGGTCTGTGTTAGTAATTTGAATGGTTGGTTTTGGTTTTCCACTAGTTTGAGCGAATAAACTTGATTGATTGATTGGCTGTCAACCAAATGAGCATAAGGATGTTCTTCAATTGTAAAGTATGAATTTCCTAATGTTATAAATTATGTGATCAGGGAAAACTAGATCTACATCTCAGTAGAAAAGTGGACTCTGTTTTCAATGTTCTAACCTCCTATTCAAGTTGATCACATTTTTGCAATGGAAACATATTTCATCACCATAGATCTCTTCAATTTGGCTAAATATTCCCCTAGGTGATCTGTAACAGGATTTTCGTCCATGTTATCAATAATAAAACAATTTTTTCAGGAATTTAGATTTTAATATTTTGGGTTGAATTTCTTTAATTTACCAACGTTTCGGATCCAGTAAATCCTTTATCAGGGCTAAAAAAGTGACAAAGTACAGTTTATGTAAAATTGCAGAGTTCGCCTGGCGAGCCAGAACAGGTATCCATCTCGAATTATCTCAATCTTACAGCCATTCCTTAAGATCTATCATTTTGGAAGGTGTTCTTCTAATTGTAATGTATTCATTTTCTTGTGCTTTCAATTGTGTTATCAACCTTCTAACGCTACAAGGAAATTCTTTAATTTTAGAAGTACGTGCATGTGTTGAACAAAAAGTTAGGTTGAAGTATCGAATAATGTTTAGTTATTTCATCTTTTCCCCAAGTTTTGTGATCTGAGTAGGCATCCGAACCCACCCGCCCAGGCGCCATCTGCATCACATGAACTAGAACATATAGAACGCAAACAAGTTCAAAATCAATCCACAAATCAAGATTACAGGGACACTAAACAATTAATTTCCGATACACAATAAAACAATATTTGATAAATCTTGAGTATATTCACCCCAGCTCACAACCTTTCAAATTATATGATATTATTATTTATTTTTATCATGTATTTTTGATGAAAGATATAGTAAAAAAAATTTTTTTACCCATCAGTCATAACTCAAAGTTCCATCATTACAGGCTGCACTCACAAAGAAGTGTACATAATATATACCATCCACACAGGGGAGATATTCAGCAAAAATCAAATACCTATTTTAAAATTGCCCCCTCCTTTTGAAGTTGGTATTCAGGCTGAATTTCGGTTTTCACTGAAATTTTGATTCATTATAACTTTTGAATGGCTGATAATACAGTATATTTGTGCTTTAAAAGAATCCCTAGCGGGGAAAGTTTTGGGGTAGTTTTGATATCTTCCATTTTTTATCTTTTTGGGTGCTGAATCCGAATCTGAGGTTTGCTAACAATTCATTCTACTCTTTTACCCATGTCCTTGGCCGTCAGGCCATCTAGACAGAAACATTTCACATTGACTTTCATTCACATCTTACATACCACTCTACACAATTTTTGTTCTTAGACATACTGGGACATACACAAACATCCATACCCACGCCGGGATTCGAACCCAGACCTACAGCTTCGCAAGAACTTGTAGGCAAGCACCATGTCCTTGCCAGCCACCGAGGCGGTTTATTTGCTAACAAAATTTCGTGACGGAACATAGAAATAAATACAAAGAAAGATGAAAATCTCATTCTTGGTCAGTTTTTTGCTCATTTCTCGGAAACTATCAACTTTTCGTGATAAACCTTTTCATACAAAATGAAAGTACCTACTGTTCTGGCTCAAATTATACTTGAAAATGAGTATTTTTCTATGACTCAATAATTGAAAAAAATTAAATTCTATGGTTCCGATGATGCGATCATCTTGAAATTTTGCATGAAACATTCAGTATATCAGTCTCGATTTATAAAAAAAATTTCACTCGAATCGGATATCTTGTTATGGAAATATAAAGATTCTCCTTTCAATATTCCAATTGAATTTTCTATGGTTCTGTTCACTTTTGGTCACACAAATTTGCATGAAGCTTATTATGACCAACTTGCATATGGCCGCAACATTCACTTCAGTGGGTTTCATTTTGTCTGAGATATTGGAGAACAATATTTTGAATCACCATATTTTGTTTCATAAAACATGGCCATTCTAAATTCTTGTTCCTCAATATCTCAGACAAACAAAACCAATCGAAATGAAATGTTGCGGCCAAATGCAAGATGCTCATAATAAGCCTTATGCAAAATTGTGTGACCATAGTGTGAACAGACCATAAAAAATTCAATTGGAAAATGAAAAGAAGAATCTTTATATCCCATAACAAGAGATATCTGATTTGAGTGAAACTCATTTTGTGAATCGAGACTGATATACTGAAAGTTCATGCAAACTTTCAAGAGAATCGCATCATCGAAATCATAGAATTCATTTTTTTTTCAATTTATATGTCATAGAAAATACCTCGTTTTCAACTATAAATTATAATTCGAGCCAGAGCGGGTTGTCACAGAACAAGTTGTAGCAGTACAATTTGTAGGAAATTTAATGTACTTTCATTTTGTATGGAAAGCTTTTTCACGAAAAGTTAATAGTAGTTCCCAGTAATAAGCAAAAAACTGACCAAGAATAAGATTTTATTCTTTTTTTGTATTATTTCTATGTTCCGTTACGAAATTTTATTAGCAAACCTCAAATTCGGATTCAGCACACCAAAAAATATAAAAAATGAAAAAAATCAAAACTACCCCAGAACTTTTCTGCAAGGGGTATTGTCTGAAGATTCTTCATTTCAATTTATTCAGAATTCTGAAAAATCATGTCCAGCTCCAAGAAAATCACAATTTTTTGGTTTAAACAACTCCATTTATACACACCGTCGTCGATATTTCCTTTCGGACCTTCTTTCACACTCTACCGCAATATCCATTCACGAATAAAAAGTGACATTATCTGAGTTTGAAATTAGATTCGGCATTATGAACTCACAGTTGGAATTGATTTTTGTGATTTAATGGGAATTCGAAATGTGCAAAGTACTTCAGTTTTTATATACTCACATCCAACTGATTCTGGAGTTTCCTTCTGAAAAAATTCATATATATTCTTTTTTCCCGTTTATAACACTAGAAATGATCTCGTCTGGTTCTGTATTCCTTTGAAGACACGAAGAATAATGTCACTTCAATATAATAATTTTTGTGCATACCGAAGCTATGAACCAATGTTATGAGTAAATTTTTGGCTGCATGATGTCCATAGATGGCTCTCATTCGACGTCAGAGTTCATAAATCAGGTAAATCTAGGTTATTCTATACTTGGTAGAAATAACTACTGAATTTAGAAATAATAAATTTTGCAATTTGAATTTACATCATCTAAGATTTGAGTAGTCACTATCATTAACCGAAAAAAACAAAAACTGTGTACTGGTTTCGCGGAAGACAAAGGCAACTGAAGTCATACAGTATCAAGAACATGTTAAATTTAGGAGATACTTTAGTACTGAACTCCTCGAAAAAATCAGTTGAATCGGTCCAGTCGTTCAAATTTTGGGATGAATCGAAGGTTTTGGTGAAAACCGAAAATCACTATAAAAAGGCGAAGACGAGTTTAATGGTAGTACACGTAAACCTCAACATAGTAAGAATACGTGGAAGAATTTCCATTGAAATTTATTATGGCATGAAATACTGGAAAAACATCGAACCCATATGGAAATAAACTAAGTATAAAATAGCTCGTCGCCCTTCATTCCATATATAAATACTGCAGATTCGTAGTACATATTGCCCTCCTAGTTCTCTCTTAAATATGGCAACCCTGTCGGAGGATAGAAAGTATCACGCATAACCAATATACGCGGAGGTATGAAAGCCTTCTTTGTCTCATGAAATTTTTTTTTCTGAAATGTTTTCCCCTCTTTAGATGCCTTGATTCTATAGCTTCCCCTCAACATATATCAACAAAAAATTTTCTGCTCCGACCACCCTTCACCGGAGGTCAGGGCGCCTTCGGTACTACCCGGAGGTGACAGCGTATTACGAAGCATATATATATATATATATATATATGTAGTTAAATGACTTTATTCCTCATTAATTAAGGAACTAATTACCATGTATTTTATTGTGTTAAGATTCATAATTGAATCCAATGAAAAATGTAATATATTAAGTTATTGTCAAAACCTTTGAAAGCAGCTACTGCAGCTGAGAATATATTATATTATTAATGTTATATGGTATTGATTTTATTTGAGCGCTCGTTCTACTTAGACGAGTGCTATATCGTTTTGCCCAAATGTCTGTAATTTTCGAATTTTGAGCCGAAAATGGTCTCAAACGATAGGGTTCGACTCCCTGATGGAAAATATGAGGTCAAATCAAATTCTGTAGGGCCGGCCGTCCGGCCCGCCGTCCGTGAGCACAATAACTCTCGAATGGATTGTCCTAGAGACTTGAAATTTTCAGGGTGTGTTCAGCTCCCAAATAGCTCGGTTAAGTTCGTTAACCAGAAAAATCGTACAGGGTGTTCCATAAAAAGTGGCCATTCAAATTTTTGTTCGTCAATATTTCACACAAAACGAGGGCAAACGGAATGAAATTTTGCAGCAACTTGCCAGATGCTCATAGTGAGCCTCTCGCAAAATTTTGTGGCCATAGTAGTAACAGAACCATAGAAAATTCAATTGGAATATTGAAAAGAAGAATTTTTTTATTTCCATAACCAACTTTCCGATTCAAATGAAATTCATTTTGTAAGTTGAGACTGATATACTGAATGTTCATGCAAAATTTCAAGAGGATAGCATCATCAGAACTATAGAAATTCCAATTGGAATATTAAAGGAAAGACTCTTTATATTTCCATAACAAGATATCCGAATCAAATGAAATTTATTTTTGGAATTGAGATTTATATATTGAATGTTGGTGCAAAATTTGAAGATCATCGCATCATCCGAACTATAGAAAATTCAATTTGAATATTGAAAAAAAATTATATTTTCATAACAAGATATCTGAATTGAGTGAAATTTATTCCTGGTATAAAGATTGATATACTGAATGTTCATGCCAAATTTCAAGAGGATCGCATCATCAGAACCATAAAATTTAATTATTTTAATTTTCAAGTGTGACCATAGAGATTGAATTTTTTAATTGTTTATATATAAAGTATCAATTTCAAGTCATATACAGAATTTTGAGATGATAGTCCTATTGCTCCACCAGAGAACGAGCGCTCAGAAGCTCCTGCTCAGGGCTTGCTTCCATTTTTATTATAAAGTTTGAACGTTGACACTATGTGTGAAACACTACATCATTTAAATGACAACCACCCGAATTGTTGCAAGCATCGATTCTCTTGAGGTAATTTTCAACCACTTTTTGTCACATATTGGGCAGTATCTCAGCCATAACTTGACGAATATTGGTTTTCAACTACTCAAGAGTTAAAGGTTTATCTGCATAAACACGGTCTTTCGCGTGGCCCCACAAAAAAAGTCAAGCAGTGTCAAATCGCATGATCTTGGTGGCCAGTTGATATCGCTGCCACCGCCGGTTGTTCAAGCACCCATTCGACGTATCCACGATGTTGATGTGAATGGTCGGCTGACTTCAGTGTAAGTGAGCTGAATTTTATATGGGTGTAGTTGTAGATCTTAATGCAAAATATGCCATAATGTGCCGCAAGACAGTCCTAATTCCTGAGAAAGACGAGGAATCGACAGATTCGGGTCTTCGGCAACACTTTCACTTACAGTAGCGATATTTTCAGTGGTACGAGCAAAACGATGATACACGGGGCTTACAATATCTGTAACCGATCCAATCTCTTCAAATTTCTTCACAATTTTACCAATTGCTTGCGTAGATGGACGATTATGTAAACCAAATCTTCTCTTAAAGCACGATATGTGGCTGTGGCAGAATCGCCATTTTTGTATTAGGTTTTTACAATTTTCATGCGTTGTGCGATAGTCAAGCGATCCATTTTCATAAATGTCAGACTTTCAACTGAACAAAAAATTTTTTTTTTAAAAACTTCGTTTGACAGATGTCGAATTCAGCCCTATAATTTTGAACCATCTCAATAAGCTACCCGATATACCAATTTCAGCGAGTCGCCGGAACAAAACTTGGTGGTTTATTTTGTCGAACGCTTTTTTATAGTCGGTGTAAACCGCATCAACTTGGCAACGATTCTCGAAGCCCTCATTAATATATTCAATGCAGCTAAGAAGATTGCTTCCAAACTTCGCCCTTTCATAAACCCGTGTTGATTTTCATCTATAAGATTTTTTACATGATCCGATAAAAACTCATGAACCAACGCCTCGAACAGTGTACAAGGGCCACTATTTATGTATTGAGAACTGGCAACACTGATATTGCCAGGTGAAATCTGAAGTTGCCGTCGTAAAGTTTGACATTTTTGACGTTATAGGTATTCAGGACGTTTTGACGTGCGAGTACTATTTGAGTTTTCTGAAGTGTTTACAATTTCATCTCAGCCAAAATATGGAATTAACTCGCGAAAATTTTCGAGCTATGATTTATTTGACTTTCGACGTGGTCTAACTCAAGAACAAAGCATTAATCAACTCAATTCAACTTTTGGCTATGAATCGCCATCCATAGCCACTGTATATCGCTGGTATACTGAATTCAAACGTGGACGTAGTTCGCTCACGGACGAAGTTAAGGAAGGTCGTCCAAAATCGGTCGTTGTGCCGGCAAATATCGATGCTGTGCGAAAACTAATTGAAGAAGATCGTCATGTGACATATCAAGAAATCGAGAGATGTTTAAGCATTAGTATGACCAGCATACATAAGATTTTGCACGAACATTTGTGTGTTCGGAAGCTGTGTGCGCGTTGGATTCCACATTTATTGACAGATGCGCAAAAAAGAGCTCGTGTGGATTGGTGCCGTAAAATGATTTCCAAATACAAGTGTGGTGCATCCAAAGCGGTATACAACATCGTCACAGGTGATGAGTCATGGATTTATGCATATAAGCCACAAAGAAAAGGTCAGTCGGCAGTTTGGGTGTTTCAATGTGAAGCAAAGCCAACAAAAGTTGTTCGTTCTCGAAGCGTGAAAAAGTAAATGGTGGCGTTTTTCTTCACGAAAACTGGTCCTGTGGCAACTGTGGCTCTCGAAAATCAAAAGACCGTTAATTCAGAGTGGTATACGACCATTTGTTTGCCTGAAGTTTTCGGTAAATTGAGAGAAACCAACCCAAACCGACGAATCGTTTTGCATCATGACAATGCCAGCTCACACACATCACATGCAACAAACGAGTATTTGGACACACAAAAGATCGAATTGATGGGTCATCCGCCTTACAGTCCTGACTTGGCACCCAATGACTTCTGCGTGTTTCCGGTAATTAAAGATAAACTGCGTGGACAACGATTTTCATCGCCCGAAGAAGCGGTTGAGGGCTTCAAAACGCATGTTCTGGCGCTACCATCTTCTTTCTGGACAAAGTGCTTTGAAGACTGGTTCAATCGAATGCAAAAGTGTATCGATCTTAAAGGCGATTATTTTGAAAAGCAATAAAAGTATTTTTCATCAAATTCATTTGTTTATTCTTTCTATTCTCAATACATAAATAGTGGCCCTCCAAGTATTGTGGAAAGAATGGTTATTGGGCGATAATTTTCATCAAGGTCTTTACGTCCATTCTTATGAATAGGAACAACTTTCGACACTTTCCAAAGATCAGGAGAAACGCCCTCCCTGAGTGACCGATGATCACAAGTGGCTTAGCGATATAGTGACTGCATTTTTTTTTAAAAAATCGGTGGAATTTCATCTGGGCCGGAGCCTTTATTACGGGTGTGACAGCAGCAACGGATCCCAGCAATGGATTTTAAGACGGTATATATGATCGACTGAAACCGCCGTTGCTAGGGATTTTTGATGTCGATCGTTTATTTAGATCTCGGAGAACACGATGTGCATAGTGGAATAATTTGTGACCCTCAAACTCTCCCCATACATACCATACATAATTTGTGGTCACAAATTATTCCACTATGCACCATCCTGTTCTACGAGATCTAAATAAACGATCGACATCAAAAAACCCCCAGCAACGGTCGTTTTAGTCGATATCTGTATTTTTCAAACTTTGGGGGGCAAGTATGGGGGGAGTTTGAGGGTCACAAATTATTCCACCATATACATCGTGTTCTACGAGATCTAAATAAACGATCGACATCAAAAAACCCCCAGCAACGGTCGTTTCAGTCGATATCTGTATTTTTCAAACTTTGGGGGGCAAGTATGGGGGGAGTTTGAGGGTCACAAATTATTCCACTATGCACATCGTGTTCCACGAGATCTAAATAAACGATCAACATCAAAAAACCTCCAGCAACGGTCGTTTTAGTCGATATCTGTATTTTTCAAACTTTGGGGGGCAAGTATTGGGGGAGTTTGAGGGTCACAAATTATTCCACTATATACATCGTGTTCTACGAGATCTAAATAAACGATCGACATCAAAAAACCCCCAGCAACGGTCGTTTCAGTCGATATCTGTATTTTTCAAACTTTGGTGGGCAAGTATGGGGGGAGTTTGAGGGTCACAAATTATTCCACTATGCACATCGTGTTCTACGAGATCTAAATAAACGATCGACATAAAAAATCCCTAGCAACGGCGGTTTCAGTCGATCAAATATACCGTCTTAAAATCCGTTGCTGGGATCCGTTGCTGCTGTCACACCCGTGCCTTTATTTGGATTCAAAGATCTTAAAGCCTTCTCAATACGTCCTTCAGGGGGATATATTCCCCTAAATAACTACTACCGTAGATGTTCTCGATAGTGTTCAAATCCTCAGAGGTGTAACATGGAGGTTCAAAAGCTCCACTAAAGAAATCAGCAAAAAATTCTGATATTTCTTCAGACGATGACGCATCTGAATTATTGAGTCTCATTACTGAGGGAAACCGGCTATGATTTTTCTTATGCGAAACAAATTTGAAAAAACTGTTTGAATTATGTACAAGATCATTCTCGACGTTATCTAAATAGCGATGAAAATCTATAGAAATAATTTTTTAGATAAAGCTCTCAAATTTCTGAAATTATTATCTATAATCTGAAATTAGTCCATAAATTTTATATTTCCTTTGAAATTTAAGCTTCATTTTTATAATTTGAATTGATTGTGTGGAGTAAAAAATAGGATACCTTTTATACTGATGGACAAAATTAGCGCACCACCTAAACTTTCGTTAAATTTTAACAATTGATATCTTCCCAATCTTCGGTGGGATTTTAACGTTTTTTTTCATTCAATTGTAGCTCTTTTATTGTCGAATGTCCTCCATTAAACAGAAGTCCAAAAAATAAAATCTTCATGTTCTACAGGGCGTTTAAATAATGTCATTTTTTATAGTCAAATTTTAACGTCTTCTGTGGGCACTGCCAGATTGCTAAGGTATATAAAAACAATAAGCCGTTGAAGCCTAGTATCTCTTGAGTATTTTGTTTGTTTTCAACCAATTTATCTCGAAATCGTCCTGAGATATTCAACATTTTATCAACTCTTGTATTTTATGCATTAGCCATGAATATCTTCGCAACCATTTCATTTCATTTATTTCCTCAAAACTTTACAGGAGGTGTCAAATAAGATATAGATAAAAATTTTTACATAATAATAAATAAACAAACATGCACACCTAGAATAAATAAATATAACATCCATACGTACATATAGGAACAAACATTTTGATTAATATATGAACTTAGGGTTTGTTTAAAATTTGTCATTAATAAATTCTTCCATTGAGTAGAATACACCTTCTACCAATTTTTTTTAATTTCTTTCTTGAAGGCTGCGCAGGGTAGTGATTTTATTTGTTCAGGTATCCTGTTGAACATTTTCAATCCATTGAATATGTGCGTATTTTGAGTTTTTTTAATGCGATGATACGGTAACACATATTTCTTCTTTGATCGTGTGTGGTGGTCGTGGACTTCCTGGTGTTGTATGAAGTGGTTCCTATTCTTGAAGATATACATTAGGCACTCGAGTATGTAACATGATGTAGTAGTAAGTATACCATACTTCTTGAACAGTGGTCTACAACTCGTAGTTGAAAATGTGCGTGATATACAAGTAGTGCGTCGTTCTCGGTAAGAGTTTTTTTATTTGCCTTATTGCGAACAATGCTGTAGAGAGCCTCTTACCCAACTCAATTGAATGCTGTTCCCAGGTTAGATTTGCACTCATTGTCACTCCCAACAGGGAGATGATGTCCGAATTTGGCCGCTTTGTGGTGATGACCAGTTCTTGGGTCTTGTCGGCATTTACCTTCATTCCATTTCCTTCAAACCATTCCACTGCGTCTTTTGTTGTTTTTCTAGATTTGTCTTCTAATAAAGTATTCTTTGTGGCTTTGTTTAAGAACGTTGTATCATCGGCAAATAATATTTGATCATCAGCATCAACGTTATATATCAAATCGTCAATGTAAATTAAGAACAAGATAGGACCGAGCACTGATCCCTGTGGTACACCCGAGCTTATTTTTCTTTTGGTTGATCTTTTCGCTTTATAATCAACAATTTGGTATCGGTCATGCAAATAAGACCTGAACATTCTTAGTGCCACTCCTCTTATGCCAATGTACTCCAACTTCGACAAGAGCTTTTCGTGGTCTACACAATCGGATGCTTTGCTTAAGTCCATGCAAGTCAGGGTCACATCCTCAGAATCATCCAGTGCCTCCATGATGATTTCGACAATGTGCAGCAAAGCAGATGTTGTTGACTTTCCTCTTCTGAAGCCATGCTGACACTCATTCAAGTAAGAGTTCTTCTCCAAAAACGATATCAATCTAGATTTTATCAGTGATTCAAAGACCTTGAGACAGCTGGCAGTAAGGAAATCGGTCTATAATTTTCATATAGATCTTGATCGCCCTTCTTATGGACTGGAATTACCCTAGAAAGTTTTAGCTCATCTGGAAAAACACCTTCTTCAAAACATCTATTTATTAGAGATGAGAGCGGGTTGGCCACACAATGGATAGCTTTCTTCAGCAATCCCACAGAACAACCATAAATGTCCAAAGCAGTTGTGTTTTTCAACAAGGAAACTACTTGCTTCACCTCCTCAGGTGTTGTCGGAGATAAAAAAATGATTTTGTGTTTTCCACCTTTTTGTTCTTTAAAAAAGCTTCGCTCACTTCAGAGTTTCCCGTCTGCACATTTAGCTTTTCCACTATTTTCGCAAAATACAAGTTGAATTCTTCCTCTGATAATTCGTTTGAGATGTTCCTACTGGAATTACATTTAATTTTAGAATTATGACTCTCCAAATATCGCGACTCTTGTTTTCAGATTGATTTATAAATTCCATATCTCTTTTCTTGATGACCTCATTTATTGAATTCTTAAGTTCTTGTTTCAAACCTTTATATAATTTCAACGAATAATCATCTTTTCTCACTTCAAAAATTGTGTGTGCGGCTTCAACTCTATTTCGAAGATTGACTATTTCCGGAACCAGCATTTAATTTTATTTTGGTTTAAAACATAGATTTTTCTTTCAGGAAAACAACTATCAAATAACGAGGATAAGGTATTATGGAATACTTTGTAGGACTCATACACGGAATCAACACACAAACAACTCCAATCAACCTTCTGTAATTGCTCACAAAAAGAGTTACTATTTTTTTGTTAAATGAACGAATTTTTTTATATTCTCTTTTTCCAGGAGATTTCGCCAGTGCAATGTCCAGTCTTTGACCCAGATGGTCCGATAAGTGGTGATTGACAGTAAACGCGCTATAGTCGGCACATTTTATGTTCGTGAAAATGTTATCGATACAATATCTCGAAGATGCGGTTATACGAGATGGTATCTTTAAAGATAACGTTTAAGCCGTCCGATTTGAATGTTTTTTTCTAGTTGTAGCTCTTTTATTGGCGAATATCATACTACAATGAGATGTTCAAAAAAAGAAATACATCATTCTCTACAGGGCGTTTAAATTTTCGGTTTTTTTTTTCATTAGAGTTTAACGCCTTCTGTGGGCAATACCAGATACCTGAGGCTTCCATACTATACCATGGTTTAAGGATTTAAACAATATACTTACTATACAGTGATGTAGCCTGAGTATTTTACTTGTTTAAAAAGCAATTTAACTTGTACCCTTCCAGAGATATGGGGCCATCCATAAAGTACGTCGCACTAATTTCATGAGTTTTTGAGCCCCCCCCGTCCTTGTCACAGGTGGTCACATTTCTGAGACCCCCTCTCCCTAGTGTGACGTCACATGTTTTGCAATTCAACATCAAAAAATTATTAAATTAAAACAGCAGTTCTGAAATTAGTTTTATTTACATTTAAATTAAGTACTTTTTTATGAAATCAACATAACATCAAATATTTGAAAGAATAACAATAAAATGAACTAATGAATTAACTTCTTCCTGTATATGCTGTTTTTTTATCAGCGTAAGTCGCACTGTATGTTTCGTATAATCTACGGTAAATATTACCTAAATCAATCTTTGTGTTCATTTTGAACTTGATTTATTAAACTACACTACTGGAAAAAATTAAAGGATAAAAAAAAATTCCAAATTTTTGTCAATTTTCAACATGCCGTAACTTTGAGAGAAATGGTCGTACAAAGAATTTAAAAAGAGGAAGTTGTAGCTCCAAGTGTCTAGTTTTTGGATTAGAACTTCAAAAATTTTAAGTTTCAGTGATTTTCGAGTAATGATAGAAAAATCAGCAACAACAAAATTCTCAAAATTTTACCACTTATTTTTTTCTTGTCTACGAGCGTGGAAATTTTATTTTTGCATAATCGTTATAATGATGAGATACTTTGTTAATTCAGCTTTAGTTTATGTTTTTATTGACCCCAATACGTTCACCTCTCGCCGAGATATCGGTCTTCAAATGGAAAAGGATCCATTTGTCTTTGATTATCGATTTCTCAGCAACCAATGATCGCACAGAAAATTGGAGGAGGGTTTCAAGACCTCAAATGAACTCCCATTATTGAACAACCATTGCTTATTCATATTTTCTTTCTTCATGTCACATCAATATAAAAATTTATGAAAAAAAGGGCTTTTGGAGGTTTCTTGGAAAATCTACCGCTGGATCGAAAATGTTGAGGAAACCAATACTGTTAAGTGTGACTTTCACAGTTCATTTGCAGATAGTACATAAATTTCAAAAAAAGAAAAATAAAATAAAATAAAAAAATAAAATTTTTATTAATTTAATAACGGGTATTGCCACACGGCTCTCAAACGTTCAGCCATATTTATGGATCCTTTTAAATTTGAAGACCGATATCTCGGCGAGAAGTGGACGTATTGAGGTCGATAAAAAAATAAATTAAAGCTGAATTAACAAAGTATCCCATCATTATAACGATTATGCAAAAATAGAATTTCCATGCTCGTAGACAAGAAAAAATAAGTGGTAAAATTTTGAGAATTTTTTTGTTCCTGATTTTTCTATCATTCGAAACCCACTGGAACTTAAAATTTTTGAAGTTCTAATCCAAAAACTAGACACTTGGAGCTACAATTTCCTTTTTCAAAATACCTTGTACGACCATTCCTCTCAAAGTTACGGCATGTTGAAAATTGCCGAAAAATTTGGAATTTTTTTTTGATCCTTTAATTTTTTTCAGTAGTGTAGTTTGTTGACAACAACACTAATGGACTTGAGTTAGGTATGATTACATTGATGGTTTATGTAATTGTTGCTGAAAAAATTGCTGTATATTATTCATTGGTGTTCAATTAAATATACTGGTGGTGATTGGAGTACCCTACAATAATAGCTTAGCATTGATTTTTCCATTCTTTCAATGTTCCACTGGAACACAGCAATTTCTTTATTTCTGAGTCAGTTTTCTAAACCTGTTTATGCCGCTTCAAATTCGAATGAACTTAATCTGTATGTCCTTTGAGAAGGTCTTTCCGACTTACAACATACCAGTGACGGCTCGTGGTCTCCAGATGTGGGTCGGCCAGACAAAAGAAAAAATAGATATAATTATAATAATGATTTTTTCATTCGCGGTCGTGAACCGTTTATTTTTTTCCGCCATCACAGCCGCCTCGTCTTTGGTTTGTCCTAATAATTTAGTCGATATATTAAAATGATTGAAATTGTCTAATTTACCTATTGAAAATATCATTCGCGGTTCAAATTTCACTAACATCGAAAAATCCTCAAAAACTGTTCGATATTTCACCGTCCCGTCAACATTTGACAGAAACATCTAATATCCATTGTCTCGTATATTTACCAAGAAGAGTATGTTGCACTGTCTATTTCTTCATAAATTCATTCCCTCACCGAATCAATTAAACCACTCTGTATGGTTCTCCCTGAAATTCTCATAAATGTCTCTTGTGTCAATAGAAAAAGGATCATATTCAATAGATATTTCATAATTTTACAATTTTCCCTAACCTTATCGATGAAACTTTTTATTAATTTTGGGATGAGCACTCGAGCACTGTCCGAACAATTCAAAATATTTTGTGTTCCGACTCACCAAGTCGCCGCTGCATGACACAAACCTCCCTTATATGTACCATTACCCGATATCTCAAATTTAACAATAAAATAAATCTGTAATGAACTTACGAAAATAGCCGAAGAAATTTGAATAACACGTGGACAATTGTCTCTACACTGTCGACTTACCCCTTAAAAATACTAACTAATGCATAACCCTATTCAATTCCTTATACATAATATGCGAAGATCGCGAAATGCGCTGCTAGATGAATCCCCTCTTCTCTAGTACGGCCAGCCGACCTGACCGCGTATTCTAGACATTTTGAAATCACGATGTTCCTAAAGTTAAAAATATATTGATGATATTTTCATGATCAGAAAATCAATAACTACTATCGAACGGCACGAAACCGATAGTTATAATTAACTATTCATTTTATCAGTGAATATTTGGTGAGAACTGTGAAAACTAGGTACTTCTGCTTGCCGCAGGGTAGGCCTGCCGACCGTGACTATTGGGAAGCGACCTACTATCGATGCGTTGTACCGTTCTACTGAGTGGACGTATTCTGGACGTATGTCGTAGTATCGCTTCATTTACGTACTGCTAGTACCATAGACAAACTACTCTCTAGAGGGTAGTTTATCTATGGCTAGTACGGCCGACGGCTGTGGGCCGACCTTGGTGTCACAATTGTAACATTTGTGTTACATTTCAGATCTACTGTTACGGTGTAACGTACAATTCTAAAATTATCAGTTTTCGGTGATGTTACGAAATGTTATCATTTATAATTTTGGTTTGTAGCAATTTATTGAAGGGCAAGAACAACGCTGGATGCTTTGGAAATATAATGGTGAGCCGGAAAGAAAATGTTGGTCGGAATAAGTTATATTTTCCTGTTCTGAGTGGGAATATTAAATATCCAGGCAATTTGAATATCGAAATCGATCATTCAGAATAAGTTTTGAAAGAATTGAATATCTAGAATAATTTTCTATTTCCCGATTATTTATGGGTCGGCCGGGCCGACCCCGACGAGCCGTCACTGCAACATACAGTTTACATTTTTATTTCTTCACATTTAAATGAACTGAATCTACATGTCGTTTGAGAACGTGTTTACGATTTGAAGCAAAATCACACTGTTCACATTCATATTGCCTCAAATTCAAATGAACGAAATCTTTATGTGCTTTGAGATCGCCTTTTCGACGCGCAGCATATTCACACAGTTCACATTTATATGGCTTCAAATTCAAATGTACTGAATCTATATGTGTCTTGAGATGGCCTCTATGACTAGAAGCATATTCACACTGTTCACATTTATATTGCTTCAAATTCGAATGAACTGAATCTCTATGTAATTTGAGACTGCTTTTGTGACTAGTAGCAAAGTCACACTGTTCACATTTATATTGCTTCAAATTCGAATGAACTGAATCTCTATGTTTCTTGAGATCGCATTTTCGACTCGTAGCATATTCACACTGTTCACATTTATGTCGCTTCAAATTCAAATGAACTGCTCCTATATGTAATTCGAGATGGGCTTTTTGATTTGCAGTATAATCACAATATGCACATTTATGTGGTTTCAATTTCAAATGAACTCTTTCTATATGTTTTTTGAGGTCAAAATATCGATTTGTAACATATTCACAATGTTCGCATTTATGTTGCTTCGAATGAACTGAATCAATATGATATTTGAGGTGGCTTTTTTTACGTGTCACATATTCACAATTTTCACATTTATGTTGCTTCAAATTAGGTGCATCAATGTATTGTTTGAGGTCAGCTCGATGATTTGCAGCATAAGAAGAAGGTTCTTGCTTCAAATCACCATGGTCCTGAACTGCATTTGTTGCACTCGCTTGTTGAATGGATTGACACATACTGAAACGTCTTTCATCTTGATGAGGGTTTTCACTTTTGTATTCAGCTTTATAAAATTGTTCCGATGGGCAGCCTGTTCCAATTCCAGTTAAAATTTCTAAATTCTTTCTGTCATGAATACCATTATCATCGATGAATTGTTCAAAAATATCGATGTATTCAAGTTTCACTTCCTCCATTTTCGAAACCTCTGGATCGACTAGATGCTGAACCTGAAAATATCACGATTGAATTTTTCTCAAAAGAGTGTAAAAAATATAATTTCTGAAAAGTACGACGCATTGTCAAGACATTTGAAAAGCAATTGTTAGACGTGAAATCCATAACTTTGACAGAAATCATGTGAAAAGTCAGTTTTCAGGGTGTAAGAGTTTTTTGTAACTCGTGGAGAGGAAAACAGCTGATAACTTACAAATATGTATGAGAGAGTTTCGTGATGAATGGAATATGTATTTCTGAGGTGCTGAGTAAGTGATAATGGTCCAAACGTTGTAAAAGCTGCGCATAATAAGCAGAAACTAAATATTTGAAACATAGATAAATTGAAAATAGTAATCATCGAAATGAATACAATCTTCAATTTATAGGCTCACAGAACCTTCTTCATGCGGACTGGGATGATTTATTCAAGATGTTGTCAAGTAGGGAAGAGACAGACCGGTTTCGGCCTCATTAGGCCTCGTCAGTGTCCCATATCCCTCAGAGACAACATCCTATTGAAAAACTTCTACATTTACCACTAATTGATAAAAGCTATCTAGTAGCAACTAACAGATGGTGACATCTAGTAGTGAGTAGTGTCAAATGAGAAGTTCAATCACAGATCGCATGCTGAAAGCACTGATTACTTCCTCTTCACTCTTTGAGATGCTAGCAGTGGCCCTACATCAGGGTCTCAATGCAAGTTTCTCCGAGTGATGGAAACACCCAATATTTTTGGCGAATGTGAAGTCAAGTGATTTTAAGATAAAGAAAAAATGACAAAACAAAAAAAAAGATGGCTACGTCTGTTTTCCGCGAAAAAAGCTAGCGTGCCGTATATGGAACAATTTGATGTACGGACTTTTAACGAACCGGGACTTAGAAAATAACATTTGTTCAGCATGTGCCAAATATGGCACGGTATGCAGTAAGGGGTTAATATTTTATTCAAATTTTCAATATATGCCTTCCATTTCAGGTTATTCTCAAGCCAGATTCCCAGAATTTTAACTTTTGCAGCAGGTGCTGTATTTAAGTTACCCAATGTTAGGCTGTCAGGAATTGTGTATTTTGTTCTCTCTGTGTGGAAGAAGATACACTCTGTTTCATTTGTGTTCAATATAATTCCGTTTCCTGCACACCAGTTTTTGATTTTGCCAAAGATGATCTCTACACTATGTGTTACTGTATGTATATTTTCTGCAGATAGGACCACATAGCTATTCAGGGATGCTCTGTTCGATACCATTTCCTCGTATTTACTTTGAACAAGATTGTCTCCCAAGTATGAGTTCAATATTGGTTGATTTTAATCGATTAATATTATTCTCTGCAGACATAGTGTATTAGACCAGGGCCGAAACCTTCAAAAATGGTAAAAAATGAAAAAAAAAACGCAGTAGGATGAAACCCATTAGAAAAGGAGGGGAATATGATCAAAATGAAAGGAAAAACAAATTACGGTTGATCTGAGTTCGGGAAGTGGGAGGGGTGAGTTTTTATGGGTGAAAAATGGTTTTCCTTAATTTCCGGCAAAACTACAAGTCCTATAGAAAAAAATTAAATGGCAAAGTTGTAGGTAATGAAAAGATCTACAACTTTTGTATCGACAATTATTTCACATAACCTCAAAATTTAGGTGAAAAATTCAAAAAACCAAATTTTTGGTTTTTTATTTATATCTTTTTCAAAAAAAATTTTTTTTCTACGAAATTTTGTGAAAACTTACCTTATTATGTCCCAAATACACTGTAATTTATTTGATTTAAAATATTTATGTTTTCGTCTTATTTTTACTTAATATCAAAAAAGCACCCCAATTTTCAATCGAAAATTCTGACGTCAAAATATCAGCTTTTTTCAAAAAGTTTAAAGGCTTTTTCTTCATTGAAATATCTACTTTCTGATGGTGTGAAAAAAATATACATTACTATAAGGAGTGTTCTCAGAATCAACGATTTATGAAACCCACCATTAGAGTAACTCAGTCCCCACTTCTCTATGAAATAACTTACAATGGGTTAAAAATTAACCAAAAGTCACTCAGGTATATGAATTATCTCAAAACAGCAATAAATAGTCATCTAAAAATATTATTTAAACAAGATTCTACAGCTTTTTCAAAATATTGTAGATGTCTTATTAAATATTAACTTTATTAACTTATTTTTTTGTTAATTATAGAAGTATATTTCAATTTGTAATTTTTTCGTTTATGAATGAAACAAGAAATCTTACGTTTTTTGAGTAATTAAAGAGTAAATTTTAATAATTACCTCAAAATTGTACATAATGATTTCTTCATTGAAATATCTACTTTCTGATGGTGTAAAAAAATATACAATACTAGAAATGTTCTCAGAAAATGCAAAAAATTGAAAAAAACCCAAATTCGAAAATTTTTTTTAATCATTATGTACAATTTTGAGGTATTTATTAAAATTTACTCTTTAATTACTCAAAAAACGTAAGATTTCCTGTTTCATTCATAAACGAAAAAATTTCAAATTGAAATATACTTCTATTATTAACAAAAAAATAAGTTAATAAAGTTAATATTCAATAAGACATCTACAATATTTTGAAAAGTTGTAGAATCTTGTTTAAATAATATTTTTAGATGACTATTTATTGCTGTTTTGAGATAATTCATATACCCGAGTGACTTTTGGTTAATTTTTAACCCATTGTAAGTTATTTCATAGATAAGTGGGGACTGAGTTACTCTAATGGTGGGTTTCACAAATCGTTGATTCTGAGAACACTCCTTATAGTAATGTATATTTTTTTCACACCATCAGAAAGTAGATATTTCAATGAAGAAAAAGCCTTTAAACTTTTTGAACAAAGCTGATATTCTGACGACAGAATTTTCGATTGAAAATTGGGGTGCTTTTTTGATATTAAGTAAAAATAAGACGAAAACATAAATATTTTAAATCAAATAAATTACAGTGTATTTGGGACATAATAAGGTAAGTTTTCACAAAATTTCGTAGAAAAAATTTTTTTTTGAAAAAGATAATAAAAAACCAAAAACTTGGTTTTTTGAATTTTTCACCTAAATTTTGAGGTTATGTGAAAAAATTGTCGATACAAAAGTTGTAGATCTTTTCATTACCTACAACTTTGCCATTTAATTTTTTTCCATAGGACTAGAAGTTTTGCCGGAAATCAAGGAAAACCATTTTTCACCCTTAAAAACACACCCCCTCCCACTTCCCGGACTCGGATCGACCGTAATTTATTTTTTCTTTCATTTTGATCATATTCCCCTCCTTTTTCAATGGGTTTCATCCTACTGCAATTTTTTTTTGTTTCAAAAATTATCGACCCTGGTCTATGTATATTAGTAGAAACGCCTGGAAATATTTGGAAATGTGCAGAAATACTTTGACATGTTTGGAAATGTTTTAAGGTTTGAGGTTGGAATATTCATTTGATAACCTTAACGTGATCATTTGTTTATTATAGCAACGTGCAAAAGTCAACAATCTGATTGTCTATTATTATGTGTATAATAGTAAATTATGCAACCAGCGAATAACGTGTAACGAGGCAAAATTGTTTCAATAGGCTTTCAGTTTTATTCCATCGTAGTTGACGGTAAACGAAAACGTTTATCTCTTCACTGAAAACATACGATGAATTTAATTGCAATTTCCAGATATCGAATACGTAGGGCGAGGTCGGACGCATGTCTTCAAAAAAGTATAAAACGCAAGATTCTACGCCGAATAAGTCAGTTGAATTAAACAAAATCTCCTACAAGGCCAAGCAATAGAGATATTTCCTTGACAAAAATACTACCTGGAAGCCACCTGTGCCATTCCGAGCAGGACAGTCCGTAGTTTATTCCCACCATGTTTTCAACACGAAAATGCCATTTTTTTATTTGTTATTAACAAAAAACAACAAAAATACGCGTTCTTTTTAGTTTTTTCGTTGCAAAATGGAAACTATTGATGCAGTGATAACGTTGCAATGGGATGAATTGTAGAGAATTACATTGTGAAGAGAATGATGGGTCAAACGATCCGATCGAATAATTAAAACTGGAGAAAAGCGGAAAAAACCGGAAAATTGCGTGTTTTTCTTTTAACTCATAACTCTGCCATTTTGCAATATTAAGAACTGAAACTTCACACGATAGTAGCTATTGACGTGCAATTCATGTGTGCCAAAATTGGATTCGGTCGGATAAATAGTTTTCACATAATTCCCATTTGAATTTTTTTTGGACATATTTTCGCGGAGAGCTGGATGCGTTTGAGGTCATCCGATTGAAATTAAAAAAATTGATTTGGAAAGAAGACGTGATCAGTAACAAAACGTCTATTCTGATTTTTCAATAAAACGCGTTTAAGTGTGTTAAAAACTAGTGAGAACATGAGGGAAAACGACCGACCAAGCGAGAGTGATCGAGTGGTGAGGGAATGAGCGAATCGAGGGGAAACGCCGCGGAAGCCAACGGTCGCCGAGTTTAAGAATTGTTGCGCGGATAGCAAATTTTGTACACATATACGTTTCCCCTCGATTCGCTTATTTCCTCTCCACTCGAAAGCTCTCGCTCGGTCGGCCGTTTTCCCTCATGTTCTCACTAGTTTTTAACACACTTAAACGCGTTTTATTGAAAAATCAGAATAGACGTTTTGTTACTGATCACGTCTTCTTTCCAAATCATTTTTTTTAATTTCAATCGGATGACCTCAAACGCATCCAGCTCTCCGCGAAAATATGTCAAAAAAAAATTCAAATGGGAATTATGTGAAAACTATTTATCCGACCGAATCCAATTTTGGCACACATGAATTGCACGTCAATAGCTACTATCGTGTGAAGTTTCAGTTCTTAATATTGCAAAATGGCAGAGTTATGAGTTAAAAGAAAAAACACGCAATTTTCCGGTTTTTTCCGCTTTTCTCCAGTTTTAATTATTCGATCGGATCGTTTGACCCATCATTCTCTTCACAATGTAATTCTCTACAATTCATCCCATTGTAACGTTATCACTGCATCAATAGTTTCCATTTTGCAACGAAAAAACTAAAAAGAACGCGTATTTTTGTTGTTTTTTGTTAATAACAAATAAAAAAATGGCATTTTCGTGTTTAAAACGTGGTGGGAATAAACTACGGACTGTCCTGCACGGAATGGCACAGGTGGCGTCCAGGTAGTATTTTTGTCAAAAAACTAATCATTTGTAGCTCTGTTGCTTGGCGTACTACTTCAAGAAAGTTAATAGCCTACCAGTGCCAGTCCGTTCAAAAGTAAGTGTCACCAGAGGGTTCTACAGGAACAAGTTCAATAGGTATGATTGTTTCAATTCTTGTTTGCTGGTTTTGATATTTTTTATGTATTTCTCTTATTGCATTAACCCGTTCCTTTCTTCACTCGTGTCCTCGGAGGTTGTGTAGTAGCTTCAAACGGCCTGCATGACGTTCTGAAATCCTGAGTCTGCAAGAGGGTGTATGTTAGATGCCTTAATCTGTGTCTAGACCATTTTTGAGGGTAATCAAAGAATTCCTTGATTCTCTTAGATGAAATAACATTTTATTTTTTATCTCAGACAGTATTCACCGCAGGTAAAACACCATTATCACTGTTAATTATGAAGTGTTAATGTTTAAGTACCCTACAATAGCATAGCATTGATATTTCCATTATTTCAATATTCACGGCAATTTCTATATTTCTGAGTCAGTTTTCCAAACCTGTAGGTGATATTATTTATATGCCGCTTCAAATTCAAATGAACTCAATCTGTATGTCGTTCGAGAAGGACCTCCCGACTTACAGCATACAGTGTTAATTTTTATTGCTTCACATTTGAATGAACGGAATCTACATGTCGTTTGAGGAAGTATTTTTGAGTTGAAGCATAATCACATTGTTCACATTCATATTTCTTCAAATTCAAATGAACTGCATCTATATGTTTTTTGAGATCACCTTTTCGGCTCGTAGCATATTCACACTCTTCACATTTATAATGCTTCAAATTCAAATGAAGTGACTTTATATGTGTTTTGAGATGGGCTTTCTGACTTGCGGTATAATCACAATATGCACATTTATGTTGCTTCGAAACCAAGTGAACAGAATCTTTATGTGCTTTGATATGACCTTGCTTCAAATTTGAATGGACTGAATCTACATGTCGTTTGAGATAGCATTTTTGAGTTGAAGTATAATCACACTGTTCACATTCATATTTCTTCAAATTCAAATGAACTGCATCTATATGTTTTTTGAGATCGCCTTTTCGACTCGTAGAATATTCACACTGTTCACATTTATGATGCTTCAAGTTCAAATGAAGTGACTTTATATGAGTTTTGAGATGGGCTTTCTGACTTGCAGTATAATCACAATATGCACATTTATGTTGCTTCGAATTCAAATGAATTGAATCTATATGTTCTTTGATTTGGCCTTTTGAGCTTGAAATATATTCACACTGTTCACATCTGAACAGCTTCAAATGAACTGAATCTACATGTCGTTTGAGATAGCATTTCTGAGTTGAAGTATAATCACACTGTTCGCATTCATATTGCCTCAAATTCAAATGAACGAAATCTTATGTTTTTTGAGATCGCCTTTTCGACGCGCAGCATATTCACACAGTTCACATTTATATGGCTTCAAATTCAAATGAACTGAATCTATATGTGTCTTGAGATGGCCTCTATGAGTGGAAGCATATTCACACTGTTCACATTTATGTTGCTTCAAACTTAAATGAACTGAATCTATATGTGCTCTGAGACTGCGTTTCAAACTTGTTGCAAAGTCACACTGTTCACATTTATGTTGCTTTAAATTCAAATGTACTGAATCTATATGTGTTTTGAGACTGCTTTTTAAACTTGTTTCAAAGTCACACTGTTCACATTTATGTTGCTTCAAATTCAAATGTACTGAATCTATATGTGTTTTGAGACTGCTTTTTAAACTTGTTTCAAAGTCACAATGTTCACATTTATGTTGCTTCAAATTCAAATGTACTGAATCTATATGTGTTTTGAGACTGCTTTTAAAACTTGTTTCAAAGTCACAATGTTCACATTTATGTTGCTTCAAATTTGAATGAACTGAATCTATATGTGCTTTGAGACTGCGTTTCAAACTTGTTCCAAAGTCACATTTATGTTGCTTCAAATTCAAATGAACTGAATCTATATGTCGTTTGAGACAGTTTTTTAAACTTGTTTCATAGTCACACTGTTCACATTTATGTTGCTTCAAATTCAAATGTACTGAATCTATATGTGTTTTGAGACTGCTTTTAAAACTTGTTTCAAAGTCACAATGTTCACATTTATGTTGCTTCAAATTCAAATGTACTGAATCTATATGTGTTTTGAGGTGGCTTTTTTGACTTGCAGTAAAATCACAAATTGTACATTTATGTGGTTTCAATTTCAAATGAACTCTTTCTATATGTTTTTTGAGGATAAAATGTCGTCTTGCAATATATTCACAATGATCACATTCATGTTGCCTCAAATTCAAATGAACTGAATCTATATGTGCTTTGAGATTGCGTTTCAAACTTGTTGCAAAGTCACACTGTTCACATTTATGTTGCTTCAAATTCAAATGAACTGAATCTATATGTGCTTTAAGATTGCGTTTCAAACTTGTTGCAAAGTCACACTGTTCACATTTATGTTGCTTCAAATTCAAATGAACTGAATCTATATGTGTTTTGAGACTGCTTTTTAAACTTGTTTCATAGTCACACTGTTCACATTTATGTTGCTTCAAATTCAAATGTACTGAATCTATATGTGTTTTGAGACTGCTTTTTAAACTTGTTTCAAAGTCACACTGTTTACATTTATGTTGCTTCAAATTCAAATGTACTGAATCTATATGTGTTTTGAGGTGGCTTTTTTGACTTGCAGTAAAATCACAAATTGTACATTTATGTGGTTTCAATTTCAAATGAACTCTTTCTATATGTTTTTTGAGGCAAAAATATCGAGTTGCAATATATCCACAATGTTCACATTTATGTTGCTTCAAATTAGTTTCATCAATATGGGGTTTGAGATCAGCTCCATGATTTGCAGCATAAGAAGAAGGTTCTTGCTTCAAATCACCATGGTCCTGCATTTCATTTGTTGCACTCGCTGGTTCCGGAATGGATTCACACATACTGAAACGTCTTTCATCATGATGATGAGGGTTTTCAGTTTTGTATTCAGCTTTATAAAATTGTTCCGATGAGCAGCCTGTTCCAATTCCAGTTAAAATTTCTAAATTCTTTCGGTCATGAATACCATTATCATCGATGAATTGTTCAAAAATATCGATGTATTCGAGTTTCACTTCCTCCATTTTCTAAACCTCTGGATCGACTAGATGCTGAACCTGAAAATATCACGATTGAATTTCTCAAAACAGCGTAGAAAATATAATTTCTGAAAAGTGCGAGTTATATGTTGGATTCCCCCTGTATTATTATAATATATATATTTTGCTGACTCCTGTGTTACGATACCAGGAACTATCCCATAGTAGGGGAACACTAGTTTACTTGCTATGTTAATTAGATTAGATAAGATATTATTGTACTGAATGTCGTGACTTTAACATTGTCCACTTTGGTTAATAATCAATAAAACTTTTTAAAAATCAAAGTTTACTATTTACAAACATAAGTGGCGCAGTCGGTAGGATACCCAAAACATTTTTTTTTTGACCAAAATCGCAGAGAAAATTGTTTTCGTATCAACGATTAGTTGGGTATTCCGAAATTTTCAACGAACCTTGGCCCCAAAATTGACCAAGTTCAACCCAGTGGTGCAACAAAACCAGCGAGCGGAAGTTAACATCGCGGAAGCTCATAGTTAGGACAACAACACAAAGTCATCATGGAACGAAACTGCCTGCTATAATCGCTGTATCCCCTGAAACGGAAGAAAAGAAGAAAGAAGAAATCTTTATGAAGCCAGTAGCGTAAGTTTCACATCCTTTTTTCCCAAAAATCCCATCACCTTATTTTCATTCATAGATATATATAATTTTTTTTTGTGAAAACTTGATTATTTTTGTGAATCGATTATACTTCGGTACAAATATATAATAAAATATTCATATGAACGATAATATTAGAGATCGTAGTCCTTTAAGAAGAGAAAACAGACAAGCAATAAGAATGGCAGTTCCACAAGTTCAAAAACATCATATTGATTGCGTACCAGAATACGACGGCAACCCTTCAACTCTAGCTATTTTTATTCAGTCGAGTGAATATCTGATCAAGTGTCCGTGAAGTTAGCACCCACTTTTTCGAAAATGAAAAATTTTTTCTTGCATTCGTTAGTAACTCGTTAGTAACTATTTGTAACATCAAAATTTTCGTTTGTACCTCAAAGGAACTGGTGGAAAAACACCGCATTCCGCTGGGTGCTAACTTCACGGGCACCCACATTTTCGAAAATCAAAAAAAATTTGTTGCATTCGTTAGAAACTCGTTAGTAACTTTTTGTAACGCAAAAATCTTTGTTTGTAACCTAACCTGTCATGAGAAAATGACACCCCAACATGCGAAGTTAGCACCCACTTTTTCGAAAATGAAGAGATTTTTGTTGCATTCGTTAGTAATACGTTAGTAACTATTTGTAACTCAAAAATTTTCGTTTGTAACCTAACCTGTAATGGAAAGATTACAGCCCTAAAATGCGAAGTTAGCACCCACTTTTTCGAAAATGAGGAAGATTTTTTTAGCATTCGTTAGTAGGGTCGTTAGTAATTATTTGTAACATCAAAATTTTTGTTTGTACCTCAAAGGAACTGGTGAAAAAATACCGCATTCCGCTGGGTTTTAACATCACGGGCGCCCACATTTTCGAAAATTAAAGAAAATTTGTTCCATTCATTAGTAACTATTTGTAACGCAAAAAACTTTGTAACCTTACCTGTCATGAGAAAATGAAAACCCCAAAATGCTAAATTAGCACCCACTTTTCGAAAATGAGAAACGTTTTTTTCGCATTCGTTAGTTACACGTTAGTAACTATTTGTAATTCAAAAATTTTCGTTTGTAACCTAACCTGTAATGAAAAAACTACACTCCTAAAATGCGAAGCACCCACTTTTTGGAGAATGGAGAAAAATTTTTTTAATCGTAAGTAACTCGTCAGTAACTTTGATAATTTGAAATTTAGAGACAGTAACACAAAAATTTTCGTTTGTAACCTTATCTGTAACGATAAAATTACCCCCCTGAAGTGAGAAGTTAGCACTTACTTCTTCGAAAATGAAGAAGATTTTTTTTGCATTCGTTATTAACTCTTTAGTAACTATTTGTAACACAAAAATTTTCGTTTGTTACCTAACCTGTAATGGAAAAATGATATTAGCGATAGCACCCACTTTATCTAAAATGAGGAAAATTTTTTTAGCATTCGTTAGTAACTCGTTAGTAACCATTTATAACACAACAATTTTTCTCTGTAAGACAACCTACAATAGAATAGTCACATCTCTTAAATGCGCGGTTTAGAACAAACTATTCCCAAAAAGAAAAAAACAAGTTTTTTTCGATTCGGTAGTAACTCGATTGTGTCTGTTTGTTTTAGAAAATTATGAGATTGTTAACTGACAATAAAAGAAAAACAGCAACCCTTAAATGCTGAGTAAGCACCCACTATTTCGGAAACGCACACATTTTTTACTTTAAAAACTTTCTTGCAAATGTGATTTCAGTTTCAATATTGAATAATGGTAATAAGAAACATTAGATTCATGTTTTTAATTCATTTGAATCAGAATTATATATTACTTTCATTCAAACATCAAGAATAAATGGAAGAATGCTCTGCGACAAAATTGGAAATTAGAGACAAAGATTGTAGCAAAATTCCTATCATTTTAAGGAGTATTGCTTTATTTGAGCAGTTCTGGAGATAATCATGACACTCATGTTTTTTTTTCAATCAAATTTGACCATCCAGTCTGATTCCATTGAGTTGATAAATTTATATTGCCAATCAAACTAGCGCTTTTTAAATTAAATCAATTCAGATATTAGATAAATGAGAAATAGGACTTGGAAAATAAACGAAATAGCATGTCCTATTTACCGTTTATCTTTATTTCAAATTGATTGGTTATTATAGGTATTATATATAAATGAATAAATAAAAAATTATCTAATGCGCCAGGTGACTAAAGCAATATTTCGTTTTCAGAAGTGGAATATTATATATCTTCGAAAGAAAAGTCTCGAAAAAATATACTGTCGCATTAAAAAAGAAAGGACCTTTTCAAAAACATATCGCATTACCCATATTGTCTGATAAAATTAAAGGAATCACGCCTGCCGGTCACAAGAATTAAATCATAAAATGATGGATTTCATGTCGAACTAAACCCTTAAACGAAATTGACGATTTACCAAAATCTTGATATCTGCTAGAAGACAGCACTTCTTGTAAATGTGAAACCTTTTATGAATGTAATTAATAGGTATGTAATTTATTAATTATATTAATAGTTACTAACGTGTTTACTAACATGCAAAAAAAATCTTCTTCATTTTTCGAAAAAGTGCATTTTGGGGTGTCATTTTCTCATGACAGGTAAGGTTACAAACAAAGATTTTTGCGTTACAAATAGTTACTAACGAGTTGCTAACGAATGCAAGCAACATTTTTTTTTTAATTTCGAAAATGTGGGTGCCCGTGAAGTTAGCACCCAGCGGAATGCGGTGTTTTTTTACCAGTTCCTTGAGGTACAAACGAAAATTTTTGATGTTACAAATAGAGGTACAAACGAAAATTTTGATGTTACAAATAGTTACTAACAGTTACTAACGAATGCAAGAAAATTTTTTTTCATTTTCGAAAAAGTGGGTGCTAACTTCACGGACACTCTGATCAATAATTTTTCTGATCCGAATAATGCAGCGAATCCACTAAATGAATTTCTTTTTGCGAGCTGTAATAGGAAAGCTACAGGCAGAGCCCTAAATTTAGTAGGTAGTAGAGGTAATCTCAGAAACTGGTTATCGATTAAAAATTTACTACTTCAGTTCTTCTCAGATCAGCGAGACGAAAACTGTTTAGTTGGGAGACTTGATGCATCTAAAACAGGAAAATTCGAAAACCCTGTAAATTTCGGCTATAGATGTCAGGATCTCCTGAGTTTATTACTGAATAAAATTCAATTACGAAGTCGATCCGAATATCAGAGATTTAAAAAAGAATTATATGAAATCAAGCACGTAATGCGTTCCTCAGAGGTCTTCACTCAAATTTACCTATTAGATTAAAGAAATCCACAAAATTTAGAACAAGCTATCTCGTTCACGATAGAGGAACAAAATTTCATGTATGCCAGACGAAATTTAACACTCCAACATTCTATCAAGCCTCCGAGTCCTCATTATAAAACTTCTCCCCCTTGGAGACAAAATGTACACCGTCCATTATATCAAAACTTGAGCCCTGTTAATCAAATACCGTTCACACAAACTCGTCAAAATTTAATTCAGCCAAATCAATAGTCAAAGAAGTGCGCAAATTAGAAATCCCTCACAAATACGGCCACAACCGGTACCTATGGACACGTCCTCAGCTAATACAAGACGAACACAACGACCCCCAAAGTAGAATGAATCAATCTAATAGAATACCAAATCAAAGAAATTTCATCTCCGAAGAACTCTTCCAGCAAGAAATTCAGGAAGAAAACAGAAGAATATAATAGCGATGATTATAATTACGATGACTATTATACAGCAATCATAGTCAAACTGATCAATATGAATTCACTGAATACGAAATGATCAATATTCCGATTTAGCGAATGAAAATTTTCAGTTCCCACAAATTCACCAGCAACAAACTTAATAAATATTTCAAATATAAATACTCCTTCTTTACCATTCATAAAATTCCAGGAGTTGGTTTTAAATTTATGATTGATACTGGAAGTTCAAGAACTCTAATCAGTCCTCGGATAGTGGATAAATACTATCAGAAATATATTAAATATGCTCCATTCAAAATAAAAACAGCTCATAATACCACAGTTCATGAATATGTTGCAAATATACCACTTCCAAAAATTTTCAAAACTAGAGAATATTTTAACTTTCACATTTTCGAGTTCAACGATGAATATGACGGATTAATAGGGATGGATTTATTGACTCATTTAGGCGCAAATATCGATTTAAAGAAAAACGTACTTTATACAAAGAACGGACCTATTCCTTTATATTTCAAGAAAAAATCTTACTCATACGTCTTACCACCTAGGTCTCAAAAAGTAATAAAAGTACCCATAAATTCGAATGAACTTAATCAAGGTATTGTGGAATACATCAAACTAAGAGAAGGTATCGAAATTCCACAATGTCTAGTCAAAATAGAAAATGATGAAGCATACCTAACAGTAACAAATAGCAATGAAGGAGAAGAACATATTATAATAACTCCTATACAAATTGTCGAAATAAATGAGTCCAATATAACCCCGATATCGATTCCATCAGATGACATCGAAACCGATAACCTTTTGAAAGAAAATATGAAAAATCTCAGGTTAGAACATCTAAATAAAGAAGAAAAAGACGCTATCCGAAAAATCTGTTTCGAATACAGAGACATTTTTCACTGTAAAAAGTTACCTTTGAGTTTCACTAATGTAGTTAAACATGAAATCAGAACTGGAGATGAAACTCCAATTTTCCAAAGGCTTATAGAATGCCAGAAACGCAAAAGAGAGAGGTCGAAAATCATGTCAGAGAACTTTTGAAGAACGGCATAATTCAACCCTCTACTAGTCCGTGGAGCAGTCCAGTCGTCGTTGTTCCAAAGAAAGTCGATGCATCTGGACAACAAAAATATCGTTTATGTGTTGATTATAGATTACTTAACAAAAAAAGCATTGATGATCAATACCCTCTCCCGAACATCAGTGATGTATTAGACAAACTCGGAAAATGTAAATATTTTTCTACACTTGACTTAGCATCAGGATACCATCAAATCGAAATGCACCCTAGATATTCCCAAAACAGCTTTTTCTACGGAACGAGGTCATTATGAATATAAAAGACTTCCTTTTGGACTAAAAAATGCACCACGAACATTTCAAAGAGTAATGGATAATATTCTTAGAGGTATAATGAATGAATGTTGCTTAGTTTATTTAGATGATATAATAATATTTTCAACATCACTCCAAGAACACATAGAAAAACTGCGTAAAGTTTTGGATCGTATTAGAGAAGCAAATTTGAAGATTCAAATGGATAAATCTGAATTCTTAAAAAAGAAGTTCAATTCTTAGGTCACATCATAACACCAGAAGGTCTTAAACCTAACCCTCTAAACATTGATGCAATTTTACGATACCCAGTTCCCAAACACCAACTGAGTTGAAAGGATTTCTCGGACTCACATGATATTATCGCAATTTTATTAGGGACTATGCCAAAATTACAAAATCATTAACCGTTTGTTTGAAAAAAGGAAGAAAAATAGTTCATTCGGAAGAATTCATGAAATCGTTCAACAAATGTAAGGAAATACTCACTAATCCTCCAGTTTTGCAATACCCGGATTTTAGTAAAAATTTTATAGTCACTACGGATGCATCAAATGTAGCCATCGGCGCTATCTTATCACAGGGACCCATTGGTTCAGACAGACCAATATGTTACGCATCAAGAACTCTTAATCAATCGGAAGAACGCTACAGCACTATTGAAAAAGAACTTCTAGCAGTAGTCTGGGCAGTTAAATACTTTAGACCCTACATATATGGTAGAAAATTCATAATATGTACCGATCACCGGCCTTTAATTTTGGCTTGATAAACTTAAGGAACCAAATTCAAATTACATAGATGGAAAATACGATTAGAAGAATATGACTACGAACTTGCCTACAAAAAAGGGTCAATAAACAGAAATGCCGACGCACTATCAAGAATTCAATTGAACCCTATTGACACAGATTCTCTAATAAATAACGTGGACGAAAACGAAATCGATAAACTATTAGAAGACGCATCGTCAATCGAAATGTCTGATTCAGAATTAGATGCAATACTAGAAAAACTGGATACCACAGACCAAGGTAATGATAAACAGTCAGAAAGGAGTCAAGACACCATACATTCTTCAAATACGGAGACAGAAAACTCATCACCGATAAAATATCGAACGATATAATTGACTCTAAACCTAATCAATATTTTATTCAGGAAATATATAACAACCCAAAACCTGTGAGAAAAGAATCAGTGGGAAACATAAAAAAATTCTACGTACAGATAACTAGCTCGAATAACGAATCTGAGATCACACGATTCCTGAAAGAATACACAGCAGATAAGAAAAGATATTATTTCCACTTCGAATCCGAGAATATGTTTAGAAATTTTTAGCAACGTTGTTAACAAGTTGTTCAACAGAAACGGCCCAGAGATCATATATTGCACTGAAAGAAGAGAAGTAATTCAAGACGAAGAGCTTATCATTCAGGCGATAAAATTCCAACACAAAGGAAAAACAAATCACCGAGGTGTAAATGAGACATTGAGACAACTTCAGCGGAAATATTTCTTTCCATCAATGAAAGAACGCGTTTCGAACTACATAGCGAACTGCGAAATTTGTAAAAAAATAAATACGAAAGAAATCCCCCTAGAATCGAGATGATGCTAACAGACACCCCTTATAGACCTTTTGAAAAAATACATTTAGACATTTATACACTGGAAATATAAAATTTTCAACAATAATTGACGCATTCACGAAGTTAGGCCAAGCGATAGAACTAAAATCCAAAAACTCGGTAGACATATTCCATGCGTTAATAATTATTTTTCTTTTTACGGAACACCTTTACTCATTAGTTCGGACCAAGGAATGGAATTTTTCGGACATGTAAAAGAACTATTAGAAACACATAAAATAAATATTCATTTCACAACAGCACATCACCCCGATTCGGATGGAATAATTGAGAGATTCCACTCACAATAGCAGAACATTGTAGAATTTTGAGATCACAATCCAAAGATTCTATAGGAATCATTATGAAATATGCCATCATAGGTTACAACAATTCTATTCATTCTGCAACAAAGCTTACCCCACTTGAACTAACTTTCGGTCATACGAAATTGAAAGATCCTCTAGACATTCTCTACGATAAACAAATGTACAGTGACTATTTACAAAACATAAGGAGAAACTGGCACTAGTATATGATAAAGTAAATGAAAATTTAATTTCCCATAAAAACAAAATTGTCCAAAAAATTAACGAGAATACAAAAAATCCTTTCAAAATTGGCCAAACAGTTTACGAAAAAAGCTATAAATACGCACTAACAAGAGCGGACCTAAATTTAGCGGACCATTCATTATAACCAAAATTTTACCAGGCAATAAAGCCCTCATTCAAAAATTAGAGGGAAATAAATCAAAACAAAATGTAGGCCGGACAGTTTCATTTGAAAAATCTAAGACAACGCTTTAACAATATTTAGAATACAGAAATTCGCTATAAGAAGTATATTTAAGATGAAGTATCGAGAGACTTGTAGAGGTGTATTCAAAAAAAATAATATACTAACTTTACCTGCCCTCTATATATTCAAATGCCTACAATTTGTGTACAAACACCGCAATACTTCGCAAAGTTCGGAAAGACCCCGTTCATATAATACAAGGAATGATTATCTTATTTATCCTCAGCATAACCTCTCTTCCACCGAAAAATCATGTACTTATATGTGTATCAAATTGTACAATGCACTTCCAAGACGCATAAGAGAGATTGACAATTTTAAGAATTTTCGCAGGGAGATTCACAAACTTTTAATACAACATGAACCCTACAGTATTTCTGATTTTTTGTCAGGAATATGTTAAACTTAACAGAAGCACTGTTATGTATTTTTTGTTTTTCTTTTCTTGACTTTTCTCAACTTCATTGTATTGGATGATTTTTGGTGAATAAAGTTTATTATTATTATTATTATTATTATTATTATTATTGCAGGATCATCACCCTCGCAACAATCTGCGGGACCCTCGTACTAGAATGTACAGAAGTGAAGATATTGAAAATCACGGATAACCCCGGCTTGTTACCCATGAAAAAGGTTTATCTCAAAATGTTGTGAATCATTGGACACTCATACAAATCATCGATTTATCCAACATAACGTCGGAATTCCATAAATTAATATCTAGTTATCAAAAGATGAATATTTCTTTTCATAATTCAAACACGGTAAAAATTATTTACAGGAAATTTCCAATCACAATATATTTTAGATTATAAAATCGACGAAACTCATAAAAGCTCAGGCAATTAATACCAAACTCCAATAGAGAGAAAAAAGAGGGCTGATCAATGGATTAGGTTCTATTTGGAAATCAATAACGGGAAATTTAGACGAAAGTGATGCTGATAAATATGACGAAGCCATAAATAATTTGAAAAACTCGCAACAGAAATTGATTGAGGTGGCAGATTCACAGATCAGTTTAACAGAAAATTCCATAAACATTTTTAATAATTCTATGAGCAAGTTGCAGCATAATCAAATACTTTTGGAAAACAAAATCAACCAAATTAATTTCTGGATGAATACATCGACTATAGAGTCGTAGGACGACTCCGATTTCATTATCTCAACTCAGTAGTTACACATATTACGTTAGCAATCGATATAATTAATGAAATATTAGGTTTGTTCCAACAGCTGACTTTTGTACGGTAATTTGACGGTCACGAAACTATTAGTAATCGATCTTATGCGCACGTCTAAACTTTGACCGTACAAGAACCTACCAAACAGTACTTGCTCCAGACCAGGGATCGAAATGACGATCACAAAACCGTTCCACTCATGGTCCCGAAACAGGATGGAACAAAAACGAAACCGTTCTCAAACGATACATTTTCAGTTGGAGCACATTTTTATCTATTGCGCAGAATCCTGACGATCATTGTACGGTCAATTCTTGAGTTGGAACAAACCTATTGAATGACATAGAAATAGCCATTTCTTTTGCTCATCTGGAAACTCTTCACACATCTATCATTTCGCATGACGATCTAAAAAAAGAACTACTTAAGATTCAAACGAAAATAAATGAAAACAAATTACCTTTTTCAGTCGAAGACGAAAATATAATTTTTATTATGTTTGTACAAAGGTTAAGGGATTCATAAGTAATAATCAAGTCAAGTTCATTCTAGAAATTCCACTCACAGAAATAGATGATTACAACTATTATGAATTCTTTCCATTACCAATCCTGAAAAATAATTTCTATCAAATTATCATTCCCCACACAAAATACCTTTCCTTAAGTGAAACAAAATACGCACTATTCAATAGACCTTGCAAAGAAATTTTTCCTGCTAATTACCTATGTGAAGAAAGTACAAAACCTATATCAGCGAGCAACCCATGCGAAGTCGAACTATTGAGTGTCACCAAGAACTACACACAATGCAACCCAAAGATAACAAGCCTGAAGGGTTCCAGTATTCATCAACTTTCAACGATTATTGGATGGTCATTACCACGGAAGAGAAGATCGCCCGAATGAAGTGCGGAAATAATGACGAAAAAACAGTGTTGTGCGGAACATACGTAATTTTCGTTCCTGAAAAGTGTAAAATGAATGTGAACAGACAAATTCTCAAAAACTGGAAACAAAGTTCTTCTAGAGTTAAGATTATTCAACCTCCGAACATCAAAATGAATGAAATGAATCATCCAATTGAAAAAATTGATCAAGTTCCTCTAGAATTAGACAATATTGAACTTGATGATATAAGGCATATTGGGCTACAAATAGAACATTCAAAGAAACAAATACTTTCAATAAAAAGCCCAATTTTCCACTATGATAATTTGAGTCTTTATAACGGGTGGCCCATTTAAAAATTGGAATTTAATTTTGCTATAAAAAAAACTTGCTCAATATTTTTCAATGGTTGAACATTTATTTAAAAGGTTGGTTCATGACATTTATTTATGAAAAATAATTTCGGCCAAATGACCACCACGGCTGACTTGGCAGTAGCCTATTCGTTCCACCCAATTTTTTAATACATTTTCGATTGTTTGGGGCTCTATTTCACCAATAGCAGCTTGAATTTCGGTCTTGAGGTCTTGAATTGTTTCTGGATTGTTGGCGTAACACTTATCTTTCACCGCTCCCCAAAGATAATAATCCAATGGCGTCAGATCGCAGCTTCTTGATGGCCAATTCACATCAGCTTTTCTGCTGATTATTCGATTTCCGAAAATGCGGCGTAAAACATCGATTGTGGCGTGTGCTGTATGGCTCGTTGCACCGTCCTGTTGGAACCAAACATCGTCCAAGTCGTCAGCTTCAATTTCTTGAAGAACCAATCGTTCAACATTGCGCGGTAGCGCTCGGCCCAAACAATCGAAAATGTATTAAAAAATTGGGTGGAACGAATAGGCTACTGCCAAGTCAGCCGTGGTGGTCATTTGGCCGAAATTATTTTTCATAAATAAATGTCATGAACCAACCTTTTAAATAAATGTTCAACCATTGAAAAATATTGAGCAGTTTTTTTTTTATAGCAAAATTAAATTCCAATTTTTAAATGGACCACCCGTTACTTTAATAACATAATATATAGTACTAGCTATCATTATTTTATTATTTTTAGTCAATAAATGTAACATAAGAAAACCAGAAATAATTCGCACAAAAAGATGTAAAAATAATCCTTTAGAGGATATTGAGCTCAAAAATTAATGTTTTCAAAAATTAAAAACCCCAATTTTTTCTCTTAAGCGCGGAGGAGTTATATGTTGGATTCCCCCTGTATTATTATAATATATATTGTTATGGTATCGTGTATTTCTGTTTTATTTATTTGTAATTTCTATTGGTTGCGAAATTACACGACCCATACAATCTTTTTAGCTAATTTGTAATGAATTATTTGACTCTTTTTCAGGGTGGATTCTAGAAAGAAAAATTTCGTGACTTTTCACAATTTTATTATATTTCTAACTCACAATTCCTTTCCATAGTAACAAACATCTTATTTTTTTATATCCTGCCTACTTACAAACTCTTTAAATCATAAAATTGAACCATATCAAATCCCCTCAAATTTGTTTGCATTTTGTTAAATTTTGAATATAATTTGAAAAAATGGAAATAAATTTCTTATTTTAATAATATCCTACTTATATTTCACTGGCGAGTCTTCATATAATATTAATCTTTGGAAAATTTTTTTTCTTATTCTATTTGATATTCCTATTTTCATATAAGAAATTCCCCTCATTGGGTTGAAATTCCCATCAAAATTTTCATCATAAATTTTGGAATGCTGTTGATTGTGAGATGAATGATTTCTTTGTGATTCTTTTCTAGGTGTATCATAAATTTCATCAATAATTTCTAGTTCTTCATCATTTTCTGAAACTTCACTTATTTCCATTTCTTGTTCATCAAAAAATACCACACTAACTAACACCACACTGCAATCTGGATCATCAATATTATTGTCAGTTTTTATCACTTCTGATTCGGTTAATTGTCCTAAATTAATTTTATTAAGGGTTTCATTTCCGAGTTTGTTCCCCTCAGCATTATTTTCTATTTCGTTTTTTTTTTCTCTCTCCCATTCTTTCAAATAATTCATCAATGTCCTTTTCCATTCTTTCTTCACTTTCCTCAATTTTCCTTTCTATTTTCTTTACCATTGTTTCAAATTTTTCATCTATTTTCCTTTCCATTTTTTCTATTCTCTCTCCATTTTCTTCCATTTTCTTTCCATTTTCTTCCATTTTCTTTTCCATTTTTTTCATTCTCTTTTCCATTTTTTCCAATTTTTCAAATATCATTTCCATTACATTATTTTCCATTACTAGAGATCCAGCCACTACGTTGGGCGCCATTTGTTATGGTATCGTGTATTTCTGTTTTATTTATTTGTAATTTCTATTGGTTGCGAAATTACACGACCCATACAATCTTTTTAGCTAATTTGTAATGAATTATTTGACTCTTTTTCAGGGTGGATTCTAGAAAGAAAATTTCGTGACTTTTCACAATTTTATTATTTTCTAACTCACAATTCCTTTCCATAGTAACCAACATCTTATTTTTTTATATCCTGCCTACTTACAAACTCTTTAAATCATAAAATTGAACCATATCAATATATATTTTGCTGACTCCTGTGTTACGATACCAGGAACTATCCCATAGTAGGGGAACACTAGTTTACTTGCTATGTTAATTAGATTAGATAAGATATTATTGTACTGAATGTCGTGACTTTAACATTGTCCACTTTGGTTAATAATCAATAAAACTTTTTAAAAATCAAAGTTTACTATTTACAAACATAAGTTGCGACGGATTGTCAAGACATTTCAAATAGCAATTGTTAAACGTGCAATCCATAACATTGACAGAAACCATTAGACTGAGCGCTGGCTACGGAGGGGTAAGGGTCACTGGGTGCAAGGGTAATTTTATCGTTCACAGGTTCGATTTTTACCGACATAGCGTGAGGCGGGCAGCCAGAAGGCACACTGGAAGAGTAATGCGAAGGGAGGGGGTTAAACATGCAATTTTTACAAGAAAAATCATGAGGTGCAAAGCTGGCAATTTGTAGAATAATAGGGGGTAGTATGAGTAAGTAGGAAAAAGTATTGCCAGAAGGCTATGTGGAAGAATAACGCGAAGGGAGGGGTTGAACATGCAATTTTTACAAGAAAAATCATGAGGTGCAAAGCTGGCAATTTGTAGAATAATAGGGGGTAGTATGTTTAAGTCGGAAAAAACATTGCCAGAAGACCAAGTGGAAGAATAACGCGAAGGGAGGGGGTTAAACATGCAATTTTTTTAAGAAAAAAAAAGTCATAAGGTGCAAAAATGGCAATTTGTAGAATAATAGGAGGTAGTATGAGTAAGTAGGAAAAAGTATGGCCAGAAGGCTATGTGGAAGAATAACGCGGAGGGAGGGGGTTGAACATGCAATTTTTTCAAGAAAAAAAGTCATAAGGTGCAAAGGTGGCAATTTGTAAAATAATAGGGGGTAGTATGAGAAAGCAGGAAAAAAAATTGCCAGGAGGCTAAGTGGAAGAATAACGCGAAGGGAGCAACTTTTTAACGAAAAAAAGGCATTAGATGAAAGGCTAACAATTTGTAGAATGATCGAAGGTAGTATGAGTAAGTTGGAAAAAAAATCAAAAAGGCTAAATGGAAGTATAACGAGAGGGAAGGAGGTTAAATATTCACCTTTTTTTCGGAAAACACTAGCCATAAGGTGCAAAGCTGGCAATTTGTAGAATAATCGGAGGTAGTATGAGTAAGTTAGGAAAAATTCCCAAAATGCAAAGTTGAAGAATAATGCGAGGATGGGGGGTTAAAAATTAATTTTTTCCGAAAACGAGCCATAAGGTGCAAAGCTGGCAATTTGTAAAATAATCGGAGGTAGTATGAGTAAGTTAGGAAAAATTCCCAAAATGCAAAGTTGAAGAATAATGCGAGGATGGGGGGTTAAAAATTAATTTTTTCCGAAAACGAGCCATAAGGTACAAAGCTGGCAGTTTGTAGAATGATTGGAGGATATATAAGTGAGTAGGAAAAAATTTTCCAGAAGGAGGGGGTTGAACACACATCTTTTTTCCGAAAAAAAAGTCTTAATGAAAAACTATAACGATCAGGTTATTCTATTTCTACTTCTTATACAAATTTTCGTCAATGACGTTACGAAATCAATCTCATTATTTTTAGTCAAATGATAATGAATCGACGGAAATTTCTTTATTTCCAGACAGTTCCTCAGGTTCAATATCACCGCTCTCACAAATCGTATCATCATCTTCAGCTGAAAAGAAAATCAATATTTTTATCGAATGGATGAATTATGAAAATTGAATGTCAAATAATGTTGCATTCGCCCAGATATGCGCGATGCCAGCCTTGCACCTCATGACTTTTTTTTCGAAAAAAATGCATGTTTAACCCCCTCCCTTCGAGTTATTCTTCCACTCAACCTTCTGGCAATGCTTTTCCTGCTTACTCATACTACCTTCGATTATTCTACGAATTGCCATCTTTGCACCTTATGACTTTTTCTTCAGTGTGCCTTCTGGCTGGCCGCCTTACCCTATGTCGGTAACAATCGAACCTGTGGACGATAAAATTACCCTTGCACCTAGTGACCCTCACCCCTCCGTAGCCAACTCTTAGACTTATGTGAAAAGTCAGTTTTCTGAGTGTAAGGGCATATGTGTCAATTTAGGTTTTTTGAACTTGTGGAGAGGAAAACAGCTGATTATTTACAAATATGTATTGAGTTTTGAGATGAATGGAATATTTCTATGGTAAAAAACTTCAACTTTAGTAAATGATTATGTTGCAAACATTGTAAGAGCTGCGCATAATTAGCATAAACTAATTTGTTTAATGCTTTATATCGCTAAGAAATCATACAAAATGAAAGCAGAGAATAATATCAATCGATTAAAAGCAACCAATATTGAACTCATACTCAGGAGGTAATATCGTCCTACTTTTTCTTTTCAATATTCCAATTGAATTTTCTATGGTTTTGTATACATTATGGCCACAAAGTTTTGTATGAGGCTTATTATGAGTAACATACATTTCATTTCGATGGGTTTCGTTTCGTCTGAGATATTTTGTATCAAAAATTTTGAATGGCCATATTTTATGGAAGACCCTGTACGATTTGACTGGTTAACGAACTCAACCGTGCCATTTGGGAAGTCAACCTGAAAATTTCTAGTCTCTAGGTCAATCCCTTCGAAAGTTATTGTGTTGAGAATATATTTTTTAAGAAAAATACTCATCAACTTGCTTCTATGACTTGTACCATGCTTCTCTTTATGGTTTTGTAACTGTAAAATTATTGGGTTGTGTGTTATATCCGAAGTCCTATTCTTAATGAAATAATTCACACTTGTTTCGACTATTTCGTTGTGTTCAATGAGGGCTACCGCGTATGAATTTTCCGCTAGAGGCGCTAGTGTTGCGTGAGGTCCACGATAATTTGAATTGTCAAATATTCAAACGTAATAGTGAATCTTTATAGTTAATTTTCAATCATTACGCGTGTGTGTGAAGTTTAACATAATTATTCCGATTAGTTATATAAACTATGAATTACGGATCAATGAAAATCCCTGCTTTAAAAGCAGAGTTGAGAAAAAGAGGTGCCAAATTGAGCGGTGTAAAGGAACAGCTAATTCAAAGGTAAGTTTTTTCACTGTTTTAATACGCATTTCTTGCGAAAGGTTTGCTTATTTATCGAGTTTAAAGTTATGGTTTTTCTTTTTACAGACTACGAGACTATGATAGAAATGATAATTTCAATGGAAACCCGAATCAAGTGATACAAAGCGACGTCGTTTATACTGTTGAGTGGCCCTCTTAAAGTTTGTTTGGTAGTGCCACTTTGAAAGATGTATCACCTGATTTAGATATAGTAAATATTAATAGTTATTTTTTGGAAGTGTACAAAGACGATGTTGGAATGACAGAGTGTGCTGCAGTTCATAGGAAGGGCTACAATATGATGATGAACGACTATTTACTGGCTCTTGTGACTTATTCACAAAATGAGTTCGTTTTTTATAGAGGACAAGTTCACTCCGAGAACACGAAGGCATTATCATATTTTATGAGTATTGCCTTTGAAATTGAAGGTAAAATTTTACAAAGTATGTGTGAGTGTGCTGCCGGTAAAGGACCAAGAGCAGTTTGTAAGCACATAGCTTGTGTGTGCTATGCCATTTTGAGATTTAGAGAACATTCTGAATGGCGTATTAGAAAATCTCCTACGGAAAAAAAACAGAAGTGGCATGAACCAAAAAAAACTAAGCTTAGTTCATCCCCTACAAAAGTGGAAGATCTTCCATTGGAGGTCCAACAATACAACACAATGAAGCGAAAAAGGAATAATATGTGTTTCGACCCACGTCCTGATGATACTTTAGATGCTGTACAATGGAACGATCATGTCAGGAATAGTGTGATCAACTACTGCTCTTCAGAGAATACTCGGTTTGGTATCAGCGGTGTGTTTGAAGTGGCTTCCCTGCATGCAATATCCCATGATCATGATTACCTAAAACTACCTCTCCTCAATCAATATATCCTGAATAGAATAACTGTGAGTCCCATGTCCACTAAATATCAATATATCCTGAATAGAATAACTAAGTCCCATGTCCACTAAATATCCTTTTAATATGTCTTCTGACAAGAATAACAAAAACTGCAAAATTTATATATTACTCGAAATATCTGGTTTATAGATCTCCAATCGGGCAACATATCTACATAAATTTATCTTGCTTAATTATTGTTCTAACATTTCAGGTTTCTCCAGAAGAAGCTTCTTTGATAGAGCAGCAAACAAGAGGACAGGCAAAAAGTAAACTTTGGCATAGAGAAAGAAGTCTCAGAATAACTGGGTCTCACGTGCACAATATCTGCAAATTTACTGACAAAAGGGACGAAGTTAAATATGCCGAAGACATTTTGTGTCCCAAGCAATTCAAAAGTGAAGCTACAGAATGGGGAAATTCAAAAGAGCGCACAGCAGTTGAGGCCTACGAGTCCATGTCGTATAATAAAGTAAAAAATTGTGGATTTTTCATTTCTACTAAACATCCACATATTGGAGCTTCACCTGATGGATTAATTGGGACCAAAACAATTTTAGAAGTGAAATGTCCTTATTCGATAAGAGACGATTTCATCAGTGCTGATAATTATAAGCACATTGAAATGATTGATAATGAGGTTCGTTTAAAGGAAAGTAGTCCTTATTATTTTCAAATTCAAACACAGTTACTTGTTACGGACAGGGTGTACTGTGATTTGTTTGTTTGGACAAATAAGGATGAGAAGAGAATATATATAAATAGAAATGAAAAGTTTATTAAGGAAGTCATTATTCCAAAAGTAACTGCTTTTTATAATACTTATATGATACCTGTGCTAGCTAAAAAGTATTACAACTTGGAATAGTACAATAAATCCTCACACTATTCTTTTATTTATTATTATAGGTGTAAATTTAAAAAAAATAGTTTGATGAAAAGATAACTCAAGGATCAATACAAATTTATTTTACTGATTACTATAATATAATTATGTTTTCCGCACTTAAAGTCTGATTTTTAAAAAGAATTTATTTCTATTTCGGATTAACAATTACAACACTGATGATGAAGAATTATTAATCCTATACAGATTAAGTTTGGAAAGGTGAATTACAAATACAAGTGACTGTAAGAAGTCTAATTCGTAACTAACTGAATTGTTCATAAAGATCTAGAAAGTAAATGTTTATGTAGACACAATACCGTCTATTCCAGGAAGATGCCTCCTTGCTGTTGCATTCCTAGTAGGTGTCGGTACCTTAACTAAATAATACACGGCGCAAAAAAATTAACGCACATTCTGAAAATCTCAATTTTAATGAAAGTTAACTCTACATTGACTTATAACTTATTTTTTATGTTCTCTCGGGAAAATTTTGAACAAAACAAGACACATTAAATGGAAGAAAAATTCAGGATTTCACCGAATCTTATGTGAAAGAAGAGAAATAAACAATTTTCAAAATACTGGAATGCTGATAAGTGATTTAATTCTTGTGTATGTCCACCCTTCTTCTCGCAAAACTACCGCTTGGGCACATTCCTCTTGGGTCAAATTGCTTGTTCCGCATTGCATAGCGATCGAGTGTAGAAAATTAAACGAAAGAAAACTATTGATGACTAGAATTGATTGAGAACAACTGATTTTAGAATGGAGCCAATATATTCAAAATCTGATAATCTCATCTTTTTTATTCCTGCTGGGAAAAAGCATCTGTATTGAAGAAAAACGTTAAAAGTAGATAACATATTATGCATGCATAATTCTGATAAAAATAAAATAATTATCATTGAGAACACCTTCAGTTGTAGGATAAATGTGAGATTTCCATAATGTGCGTTAATTTTTTTGAGCAGTGTATTTACAAAATATTCTTCCTAAAATTAGCAAGCATGAAACATACAAATATGATTCTTCCTCCTAGAGGTATCAAATTAGACGATAACTTATGACTGAGAATTTTGAATGTTTTTCCTAAACCTATAACACGCTCGACATTGATACGCTCAGATGAAATTGTTTTAGATTTTCTAAGTTGGTTTGCGTTGAACTGATTGCTTCCTTTTTCAAGGAACTGTGGCATATTCACTGTTACATCCATATGAGAAACTAGATCCTGTATATTAAAACCTCGATCACCAAGAATTATGTCCCCTTTTTGAAGTAGCTTCATTATACCACATTTCTCAAAAAGCTCTCGATCACTGATAGATCCCCCATATGCATCTGAAACAAAGGTCACACACCCAGAGCCAGAAATTCCTACCAATACTTTCAATGTGTTCGCTGATTTGTAGTTGGAATATGTGGCTTGTTGTGAAACAGGATTTTGTGGTTTCTCAATTTTTATTTCGGTGCAATCTATAATAACTGTAGAAGTATTAGTTTTTCCTTGATAAATCATATTTTTATCAATTGTTTCCTTCGTTGCCCACACATTCAGATCTTTAAATTTGCAGTAGAGATAATTGATCCATGTTATAAAGTACTTACTAACAGAACTTTTGCCTATTTGAAAATGTAAAGATAGCTCTGTGTTACACATATTTCGTCGCAATTTTACTAATGTTAAATAAAATTGGTCACATGGTGCCAGCACATGTTTTCCTCGAGCTGTATGCATTGACGGATAATACTTCAAATTGTTCACTTCATCTCCGAAAAGATTGAACACAAACATAAAATGTTCATAGTTATCAAATCCTGTATAAAATTGTACCACTTTAGGCTTTTCTTTGAGATTTCCAATTCTAAACATGTTTTTGTTACCCTCATGTTCCAACAAATGAGAAGTATCAGTTGTGCTCTCTCGACACTTGCATAAGGAGCATTGCAATGAAACATCTTTATTTGAAGTTTCAATTTCCATCTCTTCGCAAGCTTCAGCTAAAGGCTGAAATAAAAATTTTGCTGTTAGGTCATTTATCACAAAAAATTATTCCTGAAATTACCGTCAATATAGGCATAGGATTTTCCTCTGCAGGTAAACAGATTCTTGCATTTTCACGTAGTTTTTCTCGTTCAAGAACTCTCTCTGCTCGTTTTCTTTTTAATTCCTTTCTCTCCTCACTCTCCTGATTCCAAGAAAATTGGCTAGGTACCGCTTCTGGTTTCAATTTAGGAATAGCTGAAAAATTTTCGATACGAGATTACAAAAATTGTAACTACGTATAACTTGCGAAGTTGTAACTTGTAAGAGTCAAGTATCTGAAGCATCATATTATCATAATGTAAAAGATCATTAGGTACTCACGATTTTCTGTATTAGAATCTTTAGGTAACGCATAATCATCATGGTTGAAATGTTTTTTACACACACGAGAATGTTTCGAAGGGGTAAATTTCAATCTGCGAATCGCTACCAACCACTGCTTCAAGACGGACTTATCCTTAGGAAATTTATGTCCTCCTTTTTTTTCCGAACAAAACGGAACTGCACAACTCTGCGGCATGCTCGATATTCTACAGTATTCACAGATTATGTTAAATGAATCAAACGAACACTTTTTTCAACTCCCAACACTAATAAATATGAAATTGTTATAATAATAATAAATCAATGACAGTACAACGAACTTTGACAGGACCTCACGCAACAGAGGCGCCACCTAGCGAGAAAAAAAACGGTAGCCCTCATTCACAAACCTCATCAGGGTCCAGGTTTACGTAAAACACTGTGAAGAGTAATATAGGACAAGTTTGCCGTTTAACTCGAAACTCAGAGTGGTGAAAACAAAATGGATGCCGGTACATAACAATTTTGTACAACAAATTAGCAAATTTAACGGCGAAAACTACCTTCAATGGAGGTTCCAAGTGAAATGTGCCCCCGAGTCAAAGGCATTATCGATATTGCTACTGGTAAGGAGCCAATACCTGCAGCAAGTGACAGTGAAACCAAAAGAACGCAGCCGCTATGTGCATGATGACCAGTGCAGTGGAGTTATCACATGATTGCTTAATAGAAAACTCCGCATAATCCAAAGATCTACTGGACAAATTAGATTCAATTTTTGACAGGAAATCCGAAAGGCGAATCAATTTCACAGTTTATTGCAAGAGCGGAGACCCTTGCCTAACAGATCAAAGACTCCGGAGGCACTGTCAGAGAAACAGCTGTTATCACAAAAATCTCAAGTTCCTTCATGAATTACCACCCTTCATAATTTCAATGATAAAGAACAAACGAAAAATGTACAGAGAATATCGCCACTCCCCTAACCCACATTTCAAAACACAAATAAATGAATATAACTTTGCTATTCATAAAATGATCCAACAGTATAAAATCCATAGATGGAATGAAGCTTGCAAATCAATCAGCAAAACCAAAGGAAGATCATTTTATCAGCAAATCAAAAAGCTATCCAAGTACAAAAAATACCATAAGATCCCTACTATCATAGAAAACAACAAAGAATATAAGACAGATTCTGAAAAAGCAGAAATATTTGCAGAGCACTACAAACAAGTCTATCAATATGGCAATGATAGGAATTTTGATGCTGAAACAGAGGCAATGGTTGAGAATTGGTACAGGGAATATTTCAACAAACCACCTGGGAACACTGAATCAATCGACATAGAAGAAGCCACCTACTATGAAATTCTACATAACACCAAGAACAGTGCACCAGGAGCAGATAATATGCCATGGAGTATCGTCAAAAAACTACAGCAGAACAAACATGAACATATAATGAAGTTATACAGATGGTGTCTCAATAACCAATCCTTCCCGGAAATATGGAAAACAGGAACAATTACCCTTATAGCCAAGCAGAACAAAGATCACAAAAAAACAGAAAATTACAGACCTATAACGTTGCTACCTGTGCTTGGAAAGCTATTTGAAAAATTAATAAAAGCCAAACTTGAAGAACATTTCCACGAATTCATTCCTAACTATCAGTTTGGCTTCCGCAAGAAAAAGGCTACTGTTCACCCACTGACTATCTTCATTTCCAACTTACAGAATGCACAATTGAACAATAAAAAAACAGCGGTAGTTTGCATTGACACCAATAAAGCGTTTGACAGTGTGTGGATAAGAGGATTACTCAATAAAATGTTTAAGAAAGACACACCTGCATATTTAATACACATAGTGAGAGCATATCTGGAAAATAGAAAACTTAAAATTAAAATCAATGAAGCAACATCTACCTTCTTCACCCATATGCAAGGAACACTTCAAGGATATCCCCTATCTCCTCTGATATACAACATCTATTGCAGTGACATGGGCACAATACACGACCAAAAACAATACATACTGCAATATGCAGATGATACTACAATAATTTCACACGAGAAATCTATGAGAAGCTGCATTGATAATCTACAGGAGTACTTAAATACATTAACAATATGGTTTTCCAAGTGGAGGTTGAAAATTAATCCAGAAAAATCCCAACTGATAATCTTCAACCATAAAATTAATCATCACTCACCCACCATATCAATAAACAATAAAGTAGTCAAACCAACACCTTCAATAAAATATCTAGGAATTCAAATTGATAATAAAGCAAGCTTTAAAATGCACGCAAATAACACAAAGAAGAAAATTATCAGCAGAGCCAAACACTTCAGAAAATGGGCATATAAGAATGAAGGAATCAACATTGAAACAGCATCCATCATTTATAAATCCATATGCAGACCACTAATTGAATACGGACATCCCCTTTATGCTAACTGCAAAGAATCTGTAATGAAAATTCTAAAGGTGGCTGAGACAACATCCCTCAGAGCTATTACCAAAATGAGACACACAAATAACAGACTGTACAACCCCTCCAACGAACTCCTTTACCAGTTAACGAAGATGGAGCCTATAGAAGACCGAATCAAGAAACTGAATGCGAAATTTAAGCAGCGCCTTGACGAACTCGAAGACATAAGGATCCTCATGCACAATGAACCAGTAGAACACCCCCGAAGAAAATTTCCAACCCAAACATTAATACAGAAATTGAACACCAATCAAGACTGATATATCTTGTAAAATTGCATAAATAATAGTTGTTTTTTTTTTGTAAATCTGCTCAGTTGATGTAACTTAGGCTGAAGGACCACGGTCAATTGCCCTTTGATACTTGTTATGAATAAAGATCAGTTATTATTATTATTATTAAACACAAGAAACAAGGATGCCTTCTATCGAAAAAGAACAAGAACATAGATTGGACGATCTGGACTTTTGTATTCTAGTCTTTCCACATTTAATAGCTTACCAAATGACATAACAATATATTTAAATGTATGTAACACATTTTACAAAATATGCTGAGAACTAATAAAGGCAAACAATCTCCTGTGTACTCATCGACTGTGCTTTTCAATGAACTACCGCAAACAACCGCCTCCACAAGAATCTTCAAGAAATTTGTGAAAGAACTCGAACAATACATTATTAAAAAGGATTGAAGTTAATTAAGTTTATTTTTACTTATGAAGCTGATTAACGGATTTATGCCCGATTGCACCGTTCGTCTAAGCAACGTTTAAGCCCTGAAATGACGTTTCATCAATGGAATAAACGTCACTTAAGGGCTTAAACGTTGCTTAGACGAACGGTGCAATCGGGCATTAATGTATTAGAAATTAATCTTTATATTGTAATTACATCCTGTGTTTTAGCCTATTCTTTTTGAAGAGTTTCATGCTCTTGAGTAACTCAAAAGCTCGAAATACGGGTTGCCATTAGTTGCACACAAGCACTGGTACAGCTCAGGAGCACGAAACTCTTCAAAACAAATACTATATTTATAAACAACTAAGTTATCAGCATTTCATGCTGCTTTATAGTTTATTTTCATAAATAAATAAAATAAACAATGTGTTGCAGTTGAGAAAGACAAAATGAAAGGATTATTACAGTGGTGAACCACTGGAAATACAACAGGGAGGTATGTTGGGGCCTCTCTTATTTATAGTATATGTTAATGATTTGGATGATTGTTTTCTACAGGATACCGAAGAACAAAGAAATTACGACATCACCAAGGATAATCGAGTGACCTCCTCACCGGTTAACATTGAATATCTGTTACACAATACTTCGATGACACCAACTTGCTTACCCTTGTGTGAGGTAACAGTCGAAGACACCATAAGCCATGGAAACAGGCAATTCTATAGGATTGAAAATTGGTTCAACACAAATAAACTTATTCTTGACAAAAGGAAAAAAACAACCATACTCTTCAGAACAAAACAAGATAAAGCAAGAATACCAGAGGAAATAACCCTAGGAGAGACCATCCAACCATAAGAAACATCAGTCAAATTTTTGGGAAGACACCACGATTAATTTTTTCACTGGAAAAAGCACATGAAATTTGTAACCGAAACGAAGAATTCTATCACATATGCCTTAATAAGTACACTGATCAACAATTGCTAGGGATCACTTATGAATTTCTCTTCATTTGTAGTTTTTTCAAGTTATCTCGTGAATTATATGTTCTCTAAGGAAAAAGTAAGATGTTTTGAGTTGATTATATCGAAGTCTTTCTCACTTCATCGGCTCTTGTTCACAAAATCGATTATTATCTGTAGGCTGTTACAGGTGGAGTGAAAAGCAATGTGGTATTTGTTATTAAATCTGTTTTTTTCTCTCGTTCAAACACATAAGGTGACAATAATTGAAGAAATGAGAACAATATCAGCTTATCAGTCATGCCAAGAAGACGTTTGACTCCTGTGCAACTGGACCAAATCATACGGTGGATACAGGAAGGTTGGGGATGGAGCTCGAATTGAGGCGGCAGACACTGTGACGCTGTTCCAACTTGTTTCATGTTTTTTTCTTTTGTAATTAACTGAGACCATTGTGGAATAAAGAGATTTATTATTATTATTATTATTATTATTTGTCCCAGCGAGAAGTGTCCCGGGGGTTGAATGTTTCGCAAAGTGTCGTGAGTCGGGCTTTGCATAGGTTCATCCAAAACGACTCAGTAGCTTATGTTCATGAGGGAGGTCGGCAGCGCAGTACAACAGCTGCCCAAGATCGTCTTTTGATCCTCAATGCTAGGAGAAATCCCACTTATCCGGCGTCGCGGCTCAATAGATCACTGAGAGTTGCAACAGGAGTTCTAATTTCGAACCAAACTGTAAGACGACCACTACATGTTCGTGGTTTGAGAACACGTAGGAGGGTGCAATATCCCCGTTTGAATAGGGAACACTGGGTTCATCGACGGCAATGGGCTGAGGAGCACCGCAATTGGACACTTGAAGTTTGGAGCCGATGTTTATTTACGGATGAGTCTAGATTTCGTTTGGTCAACTCCGATGGACGTATTCTTGCTTGGAGGGAAAGAGGTCGAAGGTATGCAGAACAGCTTTTGGCGGAGGTTCTATAAGTGTATGGGGAGGCATTTTTTTGAACCAACGCACAGAGTTGGTTGTTCTGCAGAACACCACCATGACCAGCCAGAGATATCACGATATGATTATTGAACCCATAATTGTTCCGTTTGCGGCTGCCATGGGCGAGAATTTCATTTTAATTGACGATAATGCCAGTCCACACCGTAGTTGTCTGGTTAATGAAGCGCTAGAAGCCCAACCAACGGATAACTATGTTTATCTCTGTGGGATTTTGCACCGATTCGATGTAATTTGTACTGGTTTTAAATAAATAAATAAAAACTCATGCTATTCATAGGATGGACTGGCCAGCTCGCTCTCCAGACATGAATTGCATCGAACATGTCTGGTCTAAAATGTCTAGACAATTGTCAACCTTAGAATAACCGATCAATAACTTGGAGGACCTTTCTAACGCTTTATGGGATATTTGGACGAATTTGGCCCAAAATTTTATAAATCGATTGATTGAAAGTATGCCTCGTAGGGTAGAATGCTTGAGACGAGCTCGTGGGGGACCAACTAGGTACTAGCTTAACCGAAACTTCAGCCTTCTTGTGGTTTCATCATAAAATTTGTATGTTATACAAACACAGAATTTTGAGTGTTCCTAATAAAGTCTTTTTTTCTCTCCAACTTTCCATTTTTTCATTCTTTTCTCAAGTGAACCGTATTATCAACTGAACATACTCTGATATCTGACTAAATTTATAATCTTGGAGCGAATATTTCAGAAATAAATTTAGAACAAGTAAGTGATCCCTATCAATTGTTGAGCAGTCTATATCGATCCTAATGAATGAGGCCTCATTGGGGATATTCTACTATGCTGAAATTGATTCAGATTTTGATTGATGAAAAAAATAAATCGAAGTATTTTACTGGGCTACCCTATCTGTAGGTTCAAAAGCATAATAACAGCAAATATGAAATCAATCTTCAGCATCCGTATAAAAATCGCAGAATGAGTAAAAACTATAAAACAAAATTTTGAGATAGTTACTGTTTGTAATTCTCGATCACCTAGTTGGGCCTTATGATAATCGTTGTCGCTTGGCTCACTTTGAAGGAATACAAATTTTTTTACACTTCAGAACTTCACATCCACCACACCAGGTATTAGGAACACATAAACAAAGTTTACGAAACTAAACTCTTATCTGCCTGTAATAATTTATAAAAAATCTTATCTGCTGAGAGCTATCCTTAATCTTAAATTTTGAGGTTAATGTTTACCAACAAATGACTTTTGACCATAGACGATCTATCAATTCAAAAGCATAGAATTTAATTATCTAAGTATTTATTTTTTACATAATTAATTTTTTGAATAATTTCCAGAATTAATTTCGATCGTGCTGAGATTCTGCATTTATATATTTGGTATCAATCTCAAATCACATATAAAAGTTTCAGATAACAGACTTATTCCTCCACCAAAGAACGAGCGCTCAAAAGCCCCTGCTTTTCTTAAATTTTTTAAAGTAAACTATCCTACCACAGGTGTAATTCTGAAGCGGAAGATTATTTCAGGAGGATAAACTATTTAAACCAATACAAATTAATCCTACGTGAAGTTGAGTTGGCTGGCTGAGCTGTCTTCTAAAAATTCCGAAAATACCTGAACGCGCAGTGGCGTCGTAGTCGATACGGACTGGCCGAGCCTGGCGTTCACTCCGTTTATGCTCTATACGTTGGAGTTAAAGTCCGTTCACGAAAGGTTGAGCCGTCGGGTGGCCATGGAAATTTGACATATTCCATTGTGACTGTGTATATTAAAATTTTAGGTTATGTTCTTCATTTTCTTGTCAGATTGATACGCAATGTTGTCAATATTGCATAGTATTCTCTGACAACTCGCAAGCTCGTCTGACGAGGCCGGGTACATTCGGCAACGTTAACTTTATTTTATTTTATGACAGTAAATACTGCCAACTTCACATAAATAAAGAAACGCCTACTATGTGCTCAACCTTTCGTGAACGGACTATATGTATTGTACGAGGTCTTCATAAATGATTGTATTTGTTGCTTTGGAAATTTTCTGTCTCATGGTTTCTTATACAGAGTCTACAAATTTATAATTCAAGTCACATTATTCAATTTCTTTCAGAATGATCAGCATAATCTCACAGTATCGTTTTTTTAAATCAAATTTAACATCAGAATATTAATATTTATAGTAGTCCAACGCCAACTAAGCTGTTATAATCATTTAGAGAGACCCTGTATTATTATACTGTACTGAATGAAACATTTCGCATAATGAATGAATGCTTTTGTACATATGTACATATTTATATATTATAGATAGGATAGGTAATATTAAAAGATACCATATATCGTTTTTCATGTATAAATCACCACATTTATACTGGGAAAAATAGAAAACAAACATTTCCAGATTTTTTTCGCAACTTTTGCAAACGAGCGCTGCATTCAAATATTATCAGATATTTTCAAGTAAGTGTAGAGAACATATTTTTCTTTTGTTTGACATTTTGGCAATTGACTTTGTAGGTGCCGGGAATTGTGAGGGTCGCTTTCTGTAGCAAGTATTTGTTTTTTTAAGAATTCATAATACTTTTCCTACTTCGGAAACAATATTCAACATAGATATTCCTGGTTAGGTTAGGTAAACCTATTTTTCAAATATGCTTCAGAATTTAATTTTTATTCACTCAAACAAAAACTTAAAAACAATATTTATTTCCCAAACAATACTTACAGGATGAAATCAATATGAAATTAGTGTGGATGTGTGCTTTCATTGAAACTAAATAGAGTTTTTTAATGTTTTACTCCAAAATAGTACCAACAACATATGAATAGGTATTAAAATGAAACGTGAGAAAACACAAACAATATTTTTTATGGTGAATTCCTTCAGTTAAAGTCTATCCGTCTTTTTTTTAGCGATTTGGTCAACCACTTCATTTTCATCAATTTTCACACTATAACGAAAATTCATAAGCGCCAACCCATTCAATCTAGTTTCGCTAGAAGAATTGCGCAGGTAATTTTTAATTCTCCACAAGCTGGAAAAAACTTCTTTCAGGGGCCCGATTCTTGAACTTCGTAGAGATGACAACTCTCGTTCGACTATTCCTATACGAGATGTCATCTCACTTCTCTCACGCATAATTCGAATAATTTCAGTCACACTTCACACTAGACACAGAATAGTTGCTCCATTCTGTGATTCTCTCCTATGGAATAGTCATCTCTCTTACCATTTAGTAGTAGAGAACTCGTTCTCGGTCGGGAGAGAATTCGAGAATACTAGATTCTATCGGTCACTGAGAGAGAAATGCAATTCTCGCATGAGAGATTTTTCAAGAATCGGGCCCCTGGAGTACCAGTAGATACTGGAATCGTAGCTAAATTTTGTAGTAGGATCTATATAGATGTTCGGATACATATTCTGATTGCACTCATCTAAGCATTCCAATGCCTATTTTGAAATGGAGTTCATTGACATTTTCCATATTTCAAATTCTGCTTTAATTACGTTTTTTTTTTTTCTGGGGGTAGTGAAGAATACATCGATATAATGCGTCTTCTAATTCATATTCTCTGTTAAAATTCTGGGGTAGCGGACCAGATAAGGGGATATTGATTTTCGGTGTTTAGAAAATCTATATCAGTTAATTGTCGGATAGTATGTTCTAGAAATGGAATGAAACTTTAATATCATCCATATTGCTGATATGAATTGATAATTTTAACTAGATTTTCGGAGATAACTTGGTTAAAGTGCTAAATGAAAGATTATTTTTGCAACAAAAAATAACTCTGAAACATTTCGGGGGAGGGGGGGGTTGAACCCCCAAAACCCCCCCTGGTTACGCCCTTGAGTCAACGGTATTCATTCAGTTACAGCACGTGATTATCTCGACTATTCATCTGTGCAACTAGACGGAAGAATTCTTTATTTAGTGCATTGTATATCGTATGTTTCAGATGTGAATTTCCAAATCTGTATACTGCTTCCAAAGAGGGGAAGGAAGCATATTTTTTTGAAATCCAATCCCGCACGGAAAGTACGGACATGAAGCAATAAAACAAGATTTCCATCTTTGAAAGACGTAAAACGCACCATTCTCTCCATTCAGAAAATTATATAAAAAATATGAGAACCGCGTTTATACCAGAGCTAGTGTGTATGGAAATATACGTAAAAATTTCTTGAGATATTTATTTTAACATACGACTTTTCCTCGGACTTTTCTATTTGACCCTGCATCCCTTCCAAACTGATGCAAAATCAGTAACGCAGCGTTCCTATGTTACGGTTCATTTTTCCTATTGTTTGAAAAAACTCGTTTTTTGGTTTATTCCATGAATTGTTAATCTCAGGTTCAATTTTGCATCATTGTCATAACATAGTTAATTCCATTTCATAATTTCATTGCATTGTTCATTTGCAAATTTAATTCAATTATGCAATACGCATCTTACGCATTATGTACGGGGGAATCCCCGACCTTCTTGTTCCCTTAAACTTAACGCCTGGTCTACGGCCACGTCAGGCAACACACAATACGTCGCCTAGCCAACTAATGACCTGGTTAAACTCAATGCACCTAATATTGGTGGGCATTGTAGTTATTGGTCCTTTATCAAATGAAGAATACCTCTTCGTTATAGTCAATTACTATAGCCTCTATAAAGAAATTCACATTATGCGATAAATAACTGCTGCTAATACCATAATGATATTGAAAGAGATTTTTTCAAGTTTAGGAAACCCTCTGTCAATTAACAATTATCTAATTGTTGAAAGGAAGAGATGTGGTGTATGGATTGCTAAAACGTATTCAGATCCCGATGTAGTTGAACGAGATACATATAACTCTTGAAGTTGAGAGATGATTATAATAATATAATAACTGGATTGGAAAGTGAATACAGGTATTGACAGAATGTAACAGATGTATCATTCGTATATATAGTTGACTGGGAAAGTAAATACACGGAGTTAAGTTAAATAGTATTTTATTTCAACCTATCAAATAAAGTGTATAAAAAGTGTAATTCTACTTTCATAATGGATTAAAAACTTAATAATGGTGTTTTTTGCTCCATGAAAATAATGGCACCTTGCCTTCAAACTAGTGCATTACTAACTGGGAAACTCCATGATATATGTGGTTGGTCAACAATTTCTTAATCCAGGCCTTTCTTGTATCAACTTGTTCCAGTACGTCAAAGGCATTGGTAATATGAACTGATGCTGCATTTTTGTAAGAAAACCTGTGAAAATGTATAGTCCTATTCTTGCTTTTTGACAATAAACAATTGAAAACACAACAGTTACAGTTACGCACTGTTCTTTTACGATTAGAAGAACTTTGTTCCATTTGTTCACTCATGATGCACTAAGATGTGACTGAAAATAATGTTTATTATAAAAAATTCTAGATTATTGTAGATTATATTAATGAATTAATGCACAACCCAGTAGTTAAAAACTATGGAATTGCATTTCTGAATCGTGAACTGAAAAACTTAGCTCCAAACTGAATGTTTCAACCTAAATCTCTATATATTCATTTGAAAGCACTAATATAAATAATTTTTCGGATATTTTTCCAGACTCAATATTTCTGCTGCAAAATCCAGTACAATATAACAATAACCACTATATAAATACTCCAAAAAATGATAAAAAACACTTCGTAAGTCGAGACAACCAAACTAAACAGTAAAACAGTACTGACAAAGTAGGTTCGGGAATTAGCCACTAGAGGGCGTCTAGATTTTTGGATTGCAATCAATTTTTATTAGGATCTTTCGTGGTTGTATTATTATATGTTCTGTGGTTGTATCTGTCCGCGTCTATGGTTAACCTCAAAGTTAACCTCTTCGTTTGTCTTTTGTCGATTTGTGATTTCTTAAACTCTTATGGGAAATGAGTTTTCGATTCAAGTTTAAAACTTTTTCTCGAATTATTCACAGTAAATCTAGTCACTCGGGGTTTATATGAAATTGATTATGTTATTCCTATTTCTGCATATAGAAAAGATTCTAACCAGTATAGTAAAAGAAGAGCCGTTTTGATTGTCCCGGTGAGACCGACTTGAAATTATCACAGTTAAAATAGTGTAGAAGCGTAGCCGTTTAGAGGTGAATTGTGCAAAAATGGAGATTTAAGATTTATATAATTTTTCATATGCTTAATTTCCGAATAATATTTTCATTTTGCAGTATGAACTTACTATATAGCAACTTTCACTCGATTTTAAATTGTTTTTCATAATCGTTTGATCTTAGAAGGTGTATGTGTATAATTTTCAAAGGTTTATTGAGAATTGTTTGATATGAGTTGCTCAATATATTATTCACTGAAATTATTTCTTTTGTTTGAATCAAAAGCACTTGTGTTCTTATATTCTATTGTTTTTTCAGGGAAATGAACAACATTTTGTACCTTAATAATCTAAAAGCGAAAAATGGAAGACTTCATATCTTATGATCATAATAGAACTGATTACGGTAACCCTGATTACTTCTTGGACCAAGTCATTTGGAATCCTAGTAGATGCCTCCTCCTGAATCCAACTCAACTCGAAGATGACCAGATATTTTGTTATGGTGAGTAGCATTTTGTCATTCGACCTCATTTTATGTTTGATAATTTGCCAAATGATAGTAGTCATGATTCTATGTTTGATGATAATAAGAACGGACAATTTCACAGCTTGTGAATGAAAGCCACTGCCCTGTCTTCACTCCATCTTTGGGATTATACTGATTATTCCAAGGCCTCAGCCGCTCAACATCCTAACAGCAATAGCCTCTTGAGGCCAACTCAACTCTTAGATGGACCAGATATTGTTATGGAGAGTATTGAATAAAAGCCTTTTAACGGGACATGAGGGGCCTCGAAAAGGGTATGTGAATTATTTAATATTGAATTTGATATTATCGAATAATGGGGAATTTTCTCAGAGAAGATCTCACTTGAGAAAACATTGATTCTCTCTGAAAAGACAGCCGAATATCTGATTTTTGTAGTCAAATATGCTTTATTTAAAGATGTTTCTCAAGCCAGTTTCATTCGAAGGGAATTCCTTAGATATTTCACCCACTCGTTCACTTTTCAAAGTGAAAACGACATTTTTAAATCCGATATCAAGTTCAGAAAATTTCTATTGATGTGAAATTCTTGTTTTTTCATTCAGCTACGAATTGATTTTTCTGAAATTTAAGTGATTGATAAGAGAATTTTTCATCTCAATTGTAATTTTTTCCCAATTTAAAAAAATTCAAGACGTCCTAGTTATCAATATAATCTTATTATTATTATTAAAGTTTTGTTTTTACAGTATCTTGTCCCAGAATACCTACGGCTGATAAATGTAGAGACCTCGTGTTGAAAGTCTTGGATCAAGGTTGTTCTCCGAAAGGCAGGCGAGGCTTCAAGGGATCCACCACCATTTTTAGCCATCGCGGGATACGATGGGCATAATCCAGAAGAAGTCCTCAATGTGAGTCTGTTTTTTTTGTGTATTGTCTGATGTTTATTTTTTTAAATTTTTGTGGGAAAAAAGTAGATAATTTTGTTCGCACATTGCTATGAATCTTGTTATCCGAGCAATATGGCTATCTCCCAAATTCATAGCATAGCAATATGACTACGGTATTCCGTATTCTGTTTCGACTGTTATAGTCATGTTGGTTATGAATTTCGTCTTAGCAATATGGCTATGAGAATCGGCAATCCAAGACCCGGCAACACTGTATTATATGATATTTGAACTACTATTTTGAGGTTTTGTTATGACATTTTTGTGTTTTCAAACATTTGTAATGAGAATTTAGAGAATGTTGCGGAATAGGAAAATCAAGAAAATTTAAATGGAAGTATTGATAAACTTTCTTGAATATAATAGAATTAAAGTGATTGGAAAAACCCACTCATTTGAACTATACAGGAGGTGAAAATCAAGTGGGTTGAACTAACAAATTTTGTGAATGCAGTGTGAAATGGGACAAGAAAAGATTAAATGCTTCCTCTGAATGAAATATTTTCTTTCAACTAGCTGAAGCATTCTGACAAATAACTGAAACTGTGATGTTATTTGAGACTGAGAAATTATTACAATTAGTTCACAGAATGAAGTTTATTTTATATTTTGTTATCACTAAACAATTTTATATAAATGTTTCCTCCGAATGAGATATTTTCACATATCGCCGTTCCGGAACAACATCGACACAACTGCAAAATGTAAAATTGTTTAGGAGAAGCAAAAAACAAATTATTATTATTAGAATTAGCTGTTACAAGAAGACTAATCTATTGAGAGAGAGATATAAACTTTATTGATCATAAGTACAATCAAAGGGCTATCGACCTAAGTCTTCCTGCCAGTTAAATACACTTTCATTTACAAAGATCTCTGTTTTTATTGTAGTGATTTTAAGTATTCAAAAACTGGGAGTGCTGGTAGTTTTGCTTTTGGTGGTGTTGTACTTTGATAACTGTGAATAAGTGGGTTAATAATATTTATGTTATTCTGGTTGGTGATGAATTTTCTGTTGAGGTGTTCAAGTCTTTCTAGTATCGGTTTCATTTCTGTAGTCTCGTAGAGTAGTTGATTAGAAGGGTTGTGGAGTGGATTGTTTGGGTGTCTCAGTTTTGTGACCTTTCTAAGGCATGTTCTCTCTGCAACTTCTATGTCTTTTGTTGTTGACTTTGGCGCATTCGAGAATACTGTGTGTCCATATTCCAATAAGGGCCTGCATATCATCTTGTATATAGTGGTCGCTGTTTTGATACTGATTCCTAGTTTCTTATATGTGAGCGATCTAAAATGTCCTGCTCGAGTGATAGCTGCTTTCTTTTGTGTTTTTATGTGGGATTTGAAATTTAATTTGTGATCCACTTTGATGCCAAGATATTTACACATGTTGGTGGGTGTAATTGTGCAGTTTCCAATTAGGATCGTTTTGGAGTTGGGTTTGATTTTGTGGTGAAAAATCAGAAGTCTTGTTTTTGTAGGGTTTGCTTGAATTCTCCAGCGTCTCATCCATGCCACAGTGACATCTGTTAGTCTTTGTAGTTTTTCCATACAGCTGTTAATAGTGGTACCATGTGCAATAAGGGTTGTATCATCCGCAAACTGCAGCATATATGTTTGTTTGTTAATATGGTGTTCTGGTTCTTCATTGTGGTTGTATATATCGTGACAGTATAAATTGTATAACGTTGGAGAGAGTGGGGAACCTTGTGGAAGTCCTTGCATTGGCACAAATGGTTCTGAAGTTTCAGTTTTCACTTTAACTTGAAGAGTTCTTCCCGATAGAAACTTGGAAATGATCTTCAGGAGGTATGTTGGGCATTGTAGTTGGTATAATTTGAATAGAAGTCCGCTGTGCCAGATACTGTCGAAAGCTTTTTGTATGTCAATAAATAGGGCTGCCGACTTTTTTCCATTTTTCTTATTACACTGAATATTGGATGTTAGAATTGTAAGAGGGTGTGTGGTGGAGGTTTGGCTTTTGAATCCAAACTGGTATAAGGGAATACATTCTCCTACTGCTTTACGGATCCTTTCTGTAAGAATTTTTTCAAAATTTTTTCCCAACACTGGGAGTAACGTTATTGGTCTGTAATTTTCTATTTTTGAATGATTTGTATTGGCTTTTGGTATCGTTATAAGTGTTCCCTTTTTCCATTCATTGGGGAAATAATAGTTGGTGATGCAGAAATTATATATTTTGTTTATATGGTTGTGTATAAGGGGGTCCAGTTTCCTCAGTATTTTTCTGGGAATATTGTCATATCCAGGTGTTGTATTTTTTCCGTGATGTAGGGCTTTGTAATATTCTTCTTCCGTGATTGGTTCCATGTTTGTTTCTGCTTGTATTTGGGGGAAGGTGTACCGATACCAGTATTCTATCCTATCATGCTGTTCATTGTCAAAGTCTGCGTTGGTAGTTTTTTTGTAGATTTCTTGATAATGTTTAGCAAATGCATTAGTGATCTCTTTATCATTTATAAGTGTTTTACCGTTGACCTGTATTGGATCTGTGAGATTATGTGATGTGTATTTGCTTAATTTCTTGATTGTCCTCCAGTATGTTCGTCCCTTCTGTTCCTCTATTTCTTTGCATGCTTCTAAATACTTATGGGACCTGTAGGTTAAAATGAGTTTGTGGATGTCCTTATTGAGGTTGTTGTATTTTATTTTCAAATTGCTGTCGTTATTAATTTGAAATTCGCGATATAATTGTTTTTTCGTCCGTATTAACTTGAGGATATATGGAGGTAGTGTTTGGCTATAATATTTTTTCTTTGAGGTGGGTGTTTGCTTAATTATTATATTTGAGAGAGTATTTTGGAAGAATGTTATGTATTCTGTGGTGATTTCGATTTCTGGGTCTATTATTTCCAACATTTGTTTATCTACTTCCTCGATGTTGCATTTTTCAAATATGTACCTTGTTTCTTGTGGGTATCTTACTGGGTTTCTGTTGGTATTTATAGTGAATTCGATTGCAAGGTGGTTGGATCCTAGATCAGGGTTAAGGTTTATGTTTTGGATGTTGTTCCTTATATTTCTCGTACATAAAATGATATCAGGTGTAGAGTCTGGGTTTTTTCCCATTATGAATGTTGGAGGGGTGTCGATTTTGCTGAAATCAGAGTACCTCAGGAAGTTGTGGAGTTGGTTTCTTCTTGGAGTGTTCATGTTGAAATCTCCCAAAATAATGCAATATTTGTACTGTGAAGCTTTGACAAATAAATTTTCCTCAATCAGTCTGCTAGAGTGATGAATGTATACAAGAAATATGTGGAGTTTATCATTTTTGAAGGGGATAGTGAAGTGAAGGACGTCATTCCACTGGTTATTAAAATGTGGTGGGTTGCTTTTTCCAATTTGGACTATTCTCTCGGCCAGTACCATTGTTCCCCCACGGATATTCTGGTTTAGTATAGTTCCATGTTTGCATATTGTTCTCCAGTCCTTGTAGCCGAAAGTGTTTTTCTCATCCGTTTTGGTTTCTACAAACATTGCGCAGTTTACTTTATTTTTTTCTATATAATGACGTATCAGTTCTTTTTTGTTCTTGTAGCTGTTAATGTTTGAATAAAGAAATTTAAGCTTGAATGCTCCTGAATAATTGTGTTCCTTCAGTAGGCTCTGTGTCCATTGGTTTTTCTTCCTTCTCCAAATCAATCATCAGTATATACAACCTGTTGCCGACAAATGTGGGTATCGTGCTTATATTGAAAGTATCGATAAATCTCCTTTGAAGTTTTTGTATTAACTGTTGTCTATCCGTATTTTTTGGATTGTTTATTTTATTCAGATATGTCTCTATGATGTGATCGTGTATTGTGATGGGTTTGTGCATTCGGCTGTCCTTTGTTTTCTTGACATCTATTTCGCTAGTTTTCTTGTTGATTGAACGTATTTTAATGTTTGGTATACCTTCTATTGGTTTCACAGGTCTTTTTGGGCACTTGAGTGACCATGCTACATGGTCTGTTGATTGGCATGCCGAGCATTTTGGTGGTAGGCTAGTGGTACACTCTGACTCTTTGTGTTGTTGGCCGCATTTGGTACATGTTATTGCTGAATTGCATTTTTCTGTTGTATGTGTGAATTGAGAGCATCTCATACAAGGTACTGGTATTGGGTCTGGGGGATGGCTCGGTTTAACTGTGTAATGTCTACACTTATAGAAAACTCCCTCATTAATTAGTTTTTCGTATGAATGTATTTCACTTGTGATTATTCTTATAAACAATGATGGTTTATCCGTTTTTCTTGATATGATTCTTTGCAGTAACGGTGTGTTATATTATTACTGATCAGAAAGCTACTCATCTCTTCCTCTTTTATTTCCATTTCCACTTGTGAAATGACAGCTGAAAATGATTCAAGATGTCTTTTAGGTCTCGGCGTTGTATCTGACATTGAAGTTTCCAAAAAGCTGAGAATTTCGTTCATCTCCTTCAGGTGGTTAAGTGCTTTAACAACATTTTCTTTTGAGTTGTTCGATTTAATGATGAACCCTTGTTGGGTTTGGAAAATTATATCTCTTGTGTTCGGAAATATTTTCATCCATTGGTTAACAATATGTAACCTTGTTGTGTTGGGTTTAGTTGTAATGTGGAATAAATTTTTGAATGTTTTATATGAGAATATTTGTGTTGTTGGTGTTTCTGTTTGTAGTGTTTGAAGGTTATGTGGGCTGTCATTTTTGTCTTCTGTGTTCCCTCCCATTAATTCTTGCGAATTCTGTGTTGACGTTGACGGCTTTGACATTTGTGGAAGTGTTGGTTTTTCTATGGTTGTCAGCTGTGGTTCGTTCATTCTTATCTCCGGGGACTTCTTATCGTCGAATTTTTTTGGCGGGTTTTTTTTAGGTTTACCTCGTTTTTTTTCTCTTTTTACTATTCACCAATGTAAATTCTGGATCGTTGTTTTCCGATTCCTCGGAGGAATTAATTGTTGATGTTCCACTATTTTGAGACATTTCTGTAATAAATGCCTCAAACTCTTCCGCGTTATATGATCTCGCGTTTTCCACTTTGCAAAACTAGGTATGATACTTCTTATCACCATACGTCCGTACACCTCAGATGTTGCAGAGCAACTCTAGTAGAAATGTTGATCGACATGATAGAATATATTATATAAAAAGTATTATTTACATATTAATTTCTAACACACAGGTGACATTAGAAACCACAGAAATCACAAATAACCGCCATATTGACACAACGTTCAAGGGAAATGCCAAAATAGGCGATTCCATTAAGGTAACTGAGGGGCGTCCGCTACCTCAATAACATTGTTGATATTTGTCTATTCTCGCATGCGTTAGCATTCAGAAACCAACTACAAATTTGAAATATTCTTATATCTAAAATAACAAATAATTATATCAAGTAATAATTTATTTTTTTTTGAAACTACAAATATCAATCGAAAATTTCGACAAAATGAATATTTGATTAATTACAAATATCAAATATTCATTTTGTCGAGATTTTCGAATTGTTGAATCATTTCGTCAGTCGATGACATGGAGGTCTCGGCGTCTTCTTTCGAGTCTTTCCTAAGCTCCTTTTTCTCCTTAGATGAGGAGGTGGAGGTGCCCTCTGTTTTTCCTGCTCGACTCTTCTCCAATCTTTTCTTTTGCCACTGTTTTTGGTCATTTCTTTTCTGTTTCTATAACAAAAAGTTAAATTGGATCAATTCTATCAACCAAATGAAGAAATTATGAAACAATTTGAAATAATTATTATACTATATCGCGAAAAATAAAAACAAATAAAAAAATTTTTTTCATTTTGATTATTAATTGACACTTCGAATTGAATAAAAAGAATTTTTTTATGAAATGCCCATTATGTCTGTTTCAATAAATTTTCTCGACATTTTTCATAATATTAAAGTTCTATGAAATCACAAATATTTATAATGAATTCGAATCGTTAGCTAAAAAATGATTAAAATATTCGATTATATTCACTTACAAAATATATTTCCTTCATCAGCACTGAGTTATTTAAAAGCACTTGATAGCTTTGAGTAAGCATCTTCTTAATATCCTGAAAACGAACAAATCAAAGGTCAAATGAACTCAATAAAAAGATAAACTAAAGATGATTACATTTTTTTCCATTTGAAATTCTTATTCGAATCAATTCAGTATTCAAATAAAACGTAAAATTATATTTAATATACTCAAATTTTTATGAATAATTATGAAATTCAAACTTACTTCATCAGCCATTTTTAAAAACGATCAAATCAAATTAAGATTCTATATTCAAATTATCATCGAGAACATAGAAAGTAATAATTCATTAAATATCGATGTTCAACAGCACAGAACATAATTAATCAACAGTTACTTATATTGTTAAATGCTTTTTAAAATATATCATAATTCCACAATTTCGAATTAATACTCATACTTTTATATTAATACAATAAATCAAAAATCAACAAAATAGTTTTTTTAATTTAAATCACGTTGTCACATATAATATCTTAGTATCGTCATCATAGACTGAATCATAGAATAATCGTTCTTTAACTAAGCCCATTCGACATTGAACTCCGCGAGCAAACAGATTTTTTAGTCACGTGACCACAGATCGTACAGATTCATCTGAAATATTTGGAAACGAATGGACGGTACAAAGTATCTGCTACAGTACATATTGCTCTGCAAAAAATACCAAAAAAGAAATAACCACTTTAGATCACGATCATGTGAACAGAGTATGAATTACGTTAAAAATTATATAGGCGTACGCCCATCCAACTATCAACCCTGCCGATCACAGTTTAATAAAAAAATTTCTAAGTACTGTATATTACCATTGTTTAACACGTTAAACGCCATGTGAGTTATATTTGTCTCACGACGAATTTGGTCTAGATGTTGCGTGAGTTGAATGCAACTCCAGATATGAACGGGCTTTTACGGTCTGTGAATCATATACAAGTCACATACAAGTGTAATGTGAACGCAGGCAGTTCATGCATGGCCCTGGGGCCAATTTACCGAACTTAACACGTTATTGTATACGAAATTTTTTTTTGAAGGTATTGAGATGCTAGATCTGAAATCGGAAATTCGAAATATGCGGCCCCGTGGGTAAAATTTGATTTTCCATTGCGGCAGTCAATATGTTAAGGAGAACAGAATTCGTTAAAAAATAAGAAAATGAAATATACGCAAAGTTGCGAATATCGAATATAAAAGTTATATCCAGAGAACGTAGCGTTTTCATTATCTCAAGAACTAGAGAAAATTATTTTTTGATCTCACACATCTATAATTTCACGATGGAACTATTAGTTCGATAGACTAAAATCCTTAAAGAAATCTATGGAAGAAAACGAAAGTTTCTCAATTAGAGACCTCTCAACCAAATCTCATTCAGAGTCCTATAACACAACTACCTAGAAGGAATCTGTAAAAGTAAAGGTCATTTTCAACAACTGGCCGGTAGATGGACAAAACCTTCTAAAAAAGTTATAACATGAACTGCAACTCCTATATTTTTAATCGTATTTGCCAAGTTATAAGGTAAAGAAGGACGAGTCTATCAATTCGTAAGCCTTTTGTTTTAACTCATCTCAGAATATATCACCAATATTTATTTTTATTAAGGGAGAGGTATGCACCAGCTAGCTCTTTCTTAAGGGACGCCACGTGATTTGATAAAATAAATTGTCACTCTCACCGGCTTTCAGATAATAGGAAGAAATCACGAAAACTATGTTTAAAATATCTGGTGTATTTAACTCGAACTATTTAAAATATTCACAACAATACTCTAATAGGCCCCTTTATCCTGATGTGCGCACGCCAGCATATAGTTCACATATAAATTCAATATATAACAAGTGCAATCAGTGATAACATGCAGATAATAATGTTTAAATATTCAAAAATAAAGATAAAAAAAAAAATTACAGTTTATTTCGCTGGTTGAATTGGAGATTTTTGAGGGTAGAAATATAGATGAAGAGATCTGACCTTTCTTTCCTTAAAGTAATAGTAAAAGTTGGTATACAGCCTCCAGAGGTAACAGGAATATGTGGTCCAATATGCTATTAAGTTCAGGTATTATCTTCGCCCAGGATCAGCTGAATCAATCCACAAAAGAAAAATGAATTCTGGCTGCTACCAATTTCCTAACAGCTGTGATTTTCGACGACTTCCAGTTGACAAATTAGGTAAAGGTAATGCAGTAAATCCAGTTTGTAAAATACAGAAAGTCGGTAGAACGAACCGGACAAAAGAAGCCCTCTGAAAAAGACATTCGCCCTGGTAAAAAAAAAAGGTCACCATTTTTTTTATCACTTACATGGTGTTGTGCGGGCTTGATGATAAGAAGATTTTCGTGTTGCCAAATCCAACAAAGAAATTATTCCACTTCAAAGAGAAAGGCACAAGTGTGAATAATTAGAATAATGCAACAAATTTCCAGACTTAAAATCCGCTTAGCGTATCCAATCACTGATAAAAAAGGTAAACAACAATCGGAGAATTTTTTTGGAAAACCAATCTTCGAATGAATGAATTAAAAACATATTCATATCATTTAAACATATGCCGCAACAACGAACGTTCACAGCGGTGACATCTGTATCAAAAACATATTTTCATTTATAGGAAACTTCTTGCCGGAAACAGTTTTCTTCAGAAACCAGAATTAAAAGAAAAGGAAATTAATATTAGCAAAGCGACCTGCAATAAATACCCCTTCGCCCCCTCAGGAAGCTTACCTGGAAGGTTTGCTGACGATCGAACTCTCCATCACCGAATGTATAGAAGGACTTATTATAAATTTGACAAAATCATTATCATTATGTCAAGTATGACTTAACTCCAACAAAAAATTAAAAAAAAAATATATCAAACAAGTTAATCTGCACTGCAAGGCTTCAAATCTTTAACGTGCCAAATTCCCCTATCCTGTCCGCTCTCATTCTCCAGCCTGTAAGCACAGTAACCTTTGCGTTTGACCACTCTATAAGGACCAACGAATCTCGCACCCAGTTTAGCAGTGTAATCTCTGGTAGCGTCTGATATGGCCTTATTTCTCAACATGACATAATCGCCTTCCCGAAACTGTACATCCCTTCGTCGTAAATTATATCGCCGACGATTTACCTCTTGAGCTTTAGCTAAACGTTTCCTGATATCTTGGAAAAGACCCCTACTACCATCTTCTCTCTTATGAGAATATTCATTAAGCGTCATAAATTCACGACCAATAGGGTGATCATAAGAAGTTCCACTTTCTCTGTATTCTTTTCCGAAATTTACGAAGAATGGACTCACTCCTATCGTCTCCTGACGTCCAGTGCGAATAGCACAACCAATACCAGCGATATGATCACTCCAAGTTTTGTGATTATCCCGCACGTAACAACGAAGCATAGTCTTTACAATTCCATTGCTCCTTTCAGATGGGTCACAATGGGGACTATAGAGAGGGGTAAAATATTTCGGACACTATATTTCTGACATAGTGATTTAAATTCTTTACTCTGCATCTGCACTCCATTGTCAGATATGATGAATTTAGGGACTCCAAACATCAGGAACACCTGTTCTTCTAAAATTTTACAGAGTATTTTAGCATTCGCGCAACGTATAGGCACTGGAAGTACAAACTTAGAAAAATAATCAGTGATTACCAATATATATTTGAAACCATGTGAGGAAGGAAGTGGACCAACGAAATCTAAACTAATCATCTCCCAAGGTTCCACAACCTCAGGTCTTGTTCCCATGAAACCAGCAGGTGCTTTATTTTCGGGCTTGGACTTTGCGCATATCTGACAGCCCTTGACAAAACGTATTATATCAACTTTCATTTTCGGCCAGTAGTACTTTTGACGTACTCTCCAGTATGTCTTATAGACACCAGGATGACCACATGTTACCACCTCATGATTTGCCTTCATCAGAGCCTGCCTGAAATCCTTAGGAACAACTATCTTCCAACTATCAGATTCACTCAGGCTGGAGGAAGAAACAGGATCAACGTACTTTAGAAGAACATCATCCTCAACTCGCCATGACGGATACTTCTCAGGTTGTTGTTGTACTCGATGTATCGTATTCTTATACCAAGCATCTGAAGAATTTTTAAACTCTGTGTAATGTACTCGTTCCTCTACAGTGACCGCTTCCACAGACACAGGAACAGTTCTGGACAACATATCTGGTACTATATTGTGTTTACCCTTCCGGTGTACCATTTCATAAGAAAAGGGCATCAATCTTAGACACCATCTGGCAAGACGTCCTTGTGGATCCTTCAAGTTGTTGAGCCACAGTAGAGAATGGTGATCTGTAATTATTTTAAAGAATGTACCCTCAAGATAGTGACGCAATTTCTCCACAGCCCAAATGACAGCCAGACACTCTCTCTCAGTAGTAGAATAGTTACGTTCTTGACGTGATAAAGATCTCGACAAATAGCAGATAACGCGTTCCCCATCTTCAAAATTTTGACTGAGAACTGCACCAATGCCGTACGCTGATGCATCTGTTTGTAGTATGAATTGTCTTTCAAAATCCGGACAAGTCAACACTGGCGCTGTAGACAACTTCTCTTTAACCAATTGAAAAGCCTTCTCGCAATCATTCGACCAAACCCATTTAGCGTTACGTTTAGTGAGTTGAGTCAATGGCTCCATGATAATAGAAAAATCTGGAACAAAGCGTCTATACCAAGAGGCAGTACCTATGAAACGGCGAATCTCTTTAACATTCTGAGGAGTTGGTATACTTAAAAGTGCTTCAACCTTATCAGGATCAGTTCGCAATCCATGTCTGTCCACAACGAACCCAAGATATTTCAACTGTGGTAGGCAAAATTCTTTTTGAACATCACTTAAAAGATCATCCTCGTCAACCGGTGAAATCGAAGCTATGTCTGATTTCCTAGCAAAATGCCAAACATCATCCTTAAGACACGGTATAATTTCCATTTTAACCCAAAAATCTACTCCAAAATTAGAAAATGACTTAGTGAAGGAATCACCAAAACATCAATCCAACATAGCTTTCCTTTAAGACTTATCGGAGTTTTGACATAACCAATACTATCACAAGACTGCCCATTTGCCACAGTACAAGACAACTTATGAGGAGTCAACTTTAAACCTAAGTTTAATAAAAAATTGTACCCCTGAGAACCTACCAGAGTTTGAGTTGCACCAGAATCCAATAACCCAACGATTGACCTACCCAATATATCCACTTCCAAATAAGGTCTACAATCTTTATCAACATGAGAAATTATATAATCTAAAATAATTTTGTTCCGATTTACCGCTTCCAACTCTACAGAGGAAAATTCGCGGCAATCTATTTTCCCCTTCGGCCGTTTCCCGACCTATCATTCTGTCTACTACATTTAGAACAATTTCGAACTGTAACACCTCTCTCACCACATCTATAGCAGAACAATTTCCTTGGCTCCGTACAGTCCTGTCGGACATGTCCCATTCTCTGACAATTCCAGCAAGTTTTACTCTCTACTGCAGAGATCGCAGATTCCCCACAACTTCCTGATGTAGAAACAAATGCGAAATCGGCATCAACATAATTCTGTCTACGACGTGATGGAGGTACATAGGTATCAGCTCGATATTTCTTAACCTCTAGCTTCAAACATTCATCCTCTAGCTCCTGCAAATTAGTAACAGACGACAGTTGAGTTGAATAAAATGGAGACAAATTTCGAATTATTATATTCAACTGGATATCCTCAGCCACATCACCATAACGCCGAAACATACCCCTCATACACGAAACATATTCAATTATACCCTCGGAAGAATCCTGAGTCCGCGACAGAATATCTTTGAATAACCTTGCCTTGTAATCCGGCGGCTGATAATGCTTAAGCAACAAGTCTGTTAAATCTTTCCAATTAGAAAATCGACCTCGATTTGACCTATACCATAAAAGCGCTTTACCATCAAAAAGATCTATTGCTGACTCAAATAAATGAGATTCAGTAACACTACGAGCAACTCTCAATTCCTCCACTCTCTCCAAAAATTATTTACACTCATCCCCCTCGAATCTCCAGAAAACTTGAGATTCCATTTCAGAATATCACATTTTTTCAAATATCGAGTTCTTTCAGGAGTAGATGAAATTTTATTAGTTCTTGAAATTTCAAAATCTAAGTGTTCAGAGGATGAATCAGAAGATTGTTCATCAGATGACAGCAAAAGACTAGCAAGTTCGGCATGAGGTGCCTCCGACTTAGTGGGAACAGTTTCAATAGAATCTAAAAGCAAAAGTATCTCTGACAGTATTTTCCCCTTAGTTTTACCTTTCTCGCCATCTAACCTATCCTCCGGAATTCGATCTAATCTTCGGAGTATGTGCAATGAACGCGATCTTATTTTACCCCTACTAACCTTACCAATCGACAGACTTTTACGAAGATCCTCCAATTTTGTATTCACGGTGGTTAATTCATCAGAAACATCGAAATTATAATTCTGATATTTAAAAGATTGATTCATAGTTTCCAGTTTCAAAGTACTTCTCAAACATGATCGTAATGTTTCAACCGTGGCTGTTTCCTCAAACGATAAACCTCGTACACATAATTCATGTTGAAGTTCATCCTTTAATAGATGGTTGATATTCATTTTTATATCTGATGACAAATTATGAAATAACTGCCAATTAATAAGAACTAATAAAAAAATAACAGGAAATATCCAAAAGAGTACGAGGTGTTAAAAGAAGCTAAGATCTATCAATATTAATAAAAAAAAAAAACGACGAAAGAACCCAAAAAAAAAACCTAATATTCAGCTGAACCTGACGGTACGAAGGGTAGAAACTCTAATGTAAAAAAAAGTTACCTGAATCAAACAAGATCTACGAAAATCTCAAAAATGTATCAAAATGCACGGTCAGATCAGACCAGTTCGGGGTGGCCCCACGTTGGGCGCCAATTTAAATATCACCAATATTTATTTTTATTAAGGGAGAGGTATGCACCAGCTAGCTCTTTCTTAAGGGACGCCACGTGATTTGATAAAATAAATTGTCACTCTCACCGGCTTTCAGATAATAGGAAGAAATCACGAAAACTATGTTTAAAATATCTGGTGTATTTAACTCGAACTATTTAAAATATTCACAACAATACTCTAATAGGCCCCTTTATCCTGATGTGCGCACGCCAGCATATAGTTCACATATAAATTCAATATATAACAAGTGCAATCAGTGATAACATGCAGATAATAATGTTTAAATATTCAAAAATAAAGATAAAAAAAAAATTACAGTTTATTTCGCTGGTTGAATTGGAGATTTTTGAGGGTAGAAATATAGATGGAGAGATCTGACCTTTCTTTCCTTAAAGTAATAGTAAAAGTTGGTATACAGCCTCCAGAGGTAACAGGAATATGTGGTCCAATATGCTATTAAGTTCAGGTATTATCTTCGCCCAGGATCAGCTGAATCAATCCACAAAAGAAAAATGAATTCTGGCTGCTACCAATTTCCTAACAGCTGTAGTTGACAAATTAGGTATAGGTAATGCAGTAAATCCAGTTTGTAAAATACAGAAAGCCGGTAGAACGAACCGGACAAAAGAAGCCCTCTGAAAAAGACATTCGCCCTGGTAAAAAAAAAGGTCACCATTTTTTTTATCACTTACATGGTGTTGTGCGGGCTTGATGATAAGAAGATTTTCGTGTTGCCAAATCCAACAAAGAAATTATTCCACTTCAAAGAGAAAGGCACAAGTGTGAATAATTAGAATAATGCAACAAATTTCCAGACTTAAAATCCGCTTAGCGTATCCAATCACTGATAAAAAAGGTAAACAACAATCGGAGAATTTTTCTGGAAAACCAATCTTCGAATGAATGAATTAAAAACATATTCATATCATTTAAACATATGCCGCAACAACGAACGTTCACAGCGGTGACATCTGTATCAAAAACATATTTTCATTTATAGGAAACTTCTTGCCGGAAACAGTTTTCTTCAGAAACCAGAATTAAAAGAAAAGGAAATTAATATTAGCAAAGCGACCTGCAATAAATAATAACGCTGAAATCTGGTCAACTGCGATTATAATACTCATCTGAAAAGCTTCTTTATTGATTATATAATTAAAATATTTTATTTAGACATTCAATTGAACGTATACCTACATAAATATTAGTGATAATTCATTTGTGCATAAATTAATTATTATCAAAATATATAAAAATCATTTATATGAATGTTGTTGAATTAATGAATTTGTCATTGCAGATTTTATTAAATCCAAAAATATATCGATTTCAATATATAAATTCAACGTTAGATACATTTAGATTGTTGTCATATTCGAACATTCAATTGGATTGATGGATGGATATTTCAGGAGAGTTTTTCCAAAGTTTTGATGTTTATTAATTGAGTAATATTGATGTTATATCCACCAAAATTTGAAACATTCCATTCAATTCATTATATTGAATAGAGCTATTCATCTACATCATTCAAATGAAAATTTTTCAATGTGTGTGAATTGAATGGAAATTCTCAATATAAATTCACTCAATCAATGTTTCTTCAAATGTATGTGAATTATATACAATAATATGAAATTTTAAATCATTTATGAGAATAAATTTGATTTCTGATTTATGTGTTTTTGATAGATTGCATTAGTGTCGAAAAAAATATCAGTTGAGTTTGATAACTCAATTGAAATGTTCTTCATTTAATTATCATTTATTCCTTTGTATATTTCTAGGTTTCAACATAAGCCACATTTAGATTTTTGTCATATTCCACAGTTTACAATGTAGATCTTCCTTTTACCATATAGAACCAATGAATATTAGCTGAAAAACATTCAAATTATTACCAAGATGAATACAATTATGATTTCAATGATTGATAACTTATAAACAATAACAAGATAACGAATTTTTCAATTAGTTCAGAAAATATGAACACAAAACATTGTCTCATGAAATATTGATTCATAATCAACTGATTCTATAATAAGAATTACTTATTCAGTTTGAAATATATTTAATTTGACTATAAAATATACTTTACCTATTATAAAAGGTTTCGCAGTTGAATTTCAATTGAAACATTGGTCAAGATGAACGCCGATATCAGATAACTCGAATAGGAATAATATTAGAAAACATAATGTCCAAGAAATGTCATTCCACAGTTTACAGTGTAGATTTTCTTTTAACCATATTAAACATATGAATATGAGCTGAAAAACATTCAAATTATTATCAAAATGAATACATTTATGGTTTCAATGATTGATATACTTATAAACAATAACAAGATAACGAATTTTCTAATTAATTTATGTGAACTCGAAGGAATGAAATAATAAAAACTTTCCGTGAGTGTTGTATTTTTACAACCGTCTCACGCTGACGAGGTCAAGGAAAACCGAAACAGTTAATATAAAATATGTGATTGAATTATTCTACAAAAAAATGAAAAAATTAACGAAAATCTAAAAAACCTCATGATATGAGACATTTTATAAAATATTAAACAAATTTTGTTGAGTTCTAGACGATTATAATGCGAATTATCATTAAAAAAATGAAGCAATCATTCAATTGTTATATTTATATTATTAAAATTATTTCTTTTGTCATAACAAACTCGAAAACTAAAATGAATCAATTTTATAATATGAAAAAAATTAAGTTTGAATTCACTGAATTAGATATTAAATGAAAACTGAAAATAATATCATTAAATATTTACATTATAAACTGCTAAAACAAAAATTTTCTGTTAAATGTTCCATAGTTGAAAAGTTTCGAAACAATAAACCTAATTGCAACATGCAAACAATATTTTAGTATATGATGCATAGGCCTATAATACCTATAATAAAAGTTAGTAATTAATACATTTATTCAATATCGAATACAAATATATTAAAAATTATTTTCAATATATAATATGATTTTTAGCCAATAAAAATATTTGAAATAAATTTTAAAAACACACTTTACCTCTTGAAAAATCTTTAATCAATAAATTGCAATTCAAACAATGATCGAAGTGAATGATGACAGCTTTCAATTATTCTGATGTTTCAAACAATAATCAAATTGTCACCAGAATGAATACAAATATGGTTTAACTGATGAATATACTTATTAACAATAACTAGATAACGAATTTTTTATTTAATTCAGAAAATAGGAACAGAATACATTGCCTCATGAAATTTGGTTCATAATCAACTGATTCTATATCAAAAATTACTTATTCAGTTTGAAATACATTTAATTTGACTATCAAATATACTTTACCTGTTATGAAAGGTTTTCTAATTGAATAACAATTAAAACAATGAGCCAGATGAATGTTGATAGCTTCAAATCAATCAGGTCTCTCAAATACGAATAATCTTTGAAAACAATATATCCATAACTAATAATGTTTTTTCATTTCACAAGTTTAATTGTAAACCTCCTTTTAACCATATCGAACATATGAATATCACCTGAAAAATATTCAAATTATTACCAAAATGAATTCAATTATGGTTTAAGTCACTTATAAACAAAAAGAAGATAACGAATTTTTTTATTTAGATCAGAAAATACCAACACAATACATTGCCTCATGAAATTTGGTATATAATCAACTGATTCTATAATAATAATTACTTATTTAGTTTAAAATACATTTAATTTGACTATCAAATATACTTTACCTGTTATGAAAGGTTTTCCAATTGAATTGCAAATAAAAAAATGATGCAGATGAACGTCGATAACTCCTAATCAATCTGATCTCTCAAATACGAATAATCTTCGAAAACAATGACCATGACAAGAATGTTCTTTCATTCCACAGTCTACAGTGTAAATAAATTATTACAATTAGTTCACAGAATGAAGTTTATTTTATATTTTGTTATCACTAAACAATTTTATATAAATGTTTCCTCCGAATGAGATATTTTCACATATCGCCGTTCCGGAACAACATCGACACAACTGCAAAATGTAAAATTGTTTAGGAGAAGCAAGAAACAAATTATTATTATTAGAATTAGCTGTTACAAGAAGACTAATCTATTGTTGTTTCTATAATTAATATATATAATATACAATAGAGGTTTAGTTTAAAATACGGTATACATTTTTTTGTTATAGTGTAGGGGGAATTAGATTTTGCAGATGTGTCGTTGTTTCCCTGAAATAAATCAAAATAATACATTTGCGTATAAGCTATTGTTTTATTTTATTTGAAATGTTTAACTAAATTAATACATTCTTAAAAAAAGAAGTCTACAGAATACAATATGATTACATAAATATATAACGAAATATAACAATCCTTAAAAACTATTAAATATCGAATTACAAAATTATCGGATTAGTTTAAAACAGAGTCGAAAAAATGTCTGTAAAATGAAGGAATTATGTTACTGTCAATTAAGCTTTTTAAATATTTTCTTTTATTTTTCGATAACTGAAATTGGTTTGAATGGCTTGTTTGATTGTTGCGATTTTGTGGTCTTTTAAATCAGATCGTCTTTTCTTCGGTTTGAAATTAATACAACTCCACTCGTTATGTTTGTAACTAGTTTTGTAGCGGAATACTTCATTTCCCTTTTCAAACTGCATTATTTTAACATCGTTTATTTTAAACTCGTTTCCATCAACATTTTTAATAAAGCTTAGACCCATTTCATCAAATAATTTTTTTAAATCAAAGAAATCTTTAAACACCATTTCTTTTACTTCTATCGGATTCCCTTTCTTCTTGGAATTTCGTATAATCGAGATGTACTGGTCTGGTACATAGATGGGTCCTGACTTCTTTGACATCTTTAGAGATCTTTCAATTATACTGTGAATGGTATCGCCCTCATTTTGTGTATGTCCTCGTATCAAATATTTATGCGTAATAGAGTTAATTTGAAATCGCTCCACGGCATACAAATACGCTGCTATTAAAAACCTAAAACGAAAAAATTATAAACCCATCACTTGAGGAACAAGGTTTATAACATACCTATTTTTTTGTTGGCCACCGCAATTATCAGAATAAAAGACTACGTCTACGCCTGGTCGAATTTTTGAAACTTCTTCTAAATACATCAACACACAAGTTCCAATTTCTATGGCACCTCTGTTTCCGAGGCCTTCATGCCAAAAAATGATTTAGTTTTGTCATTTACTATTTCTGTTATCTAAAAAAATATTACTTTTACTAGATAAAATAATAATTATTGTCAGACTACAGAATATTAAAATTACCGTAAAATTGTAACAATTTAAACGGGATTTATAGAAAAATGCCGACGTTTGACCTAATGGTACAGGCAACACTGCCTGTAAATCGTATACGGCTAGAGCAATTTCGCCATTTTTAGCCTTTTCTTTGTCTTCTTCTTTCTCTTCACGGCTTAATATTTTTTGTTGTAAATGTTCTTGATATTTTTTTTCTAATTCCTCCTTTCCATTATCTAAACTGTTTTTATATGATTCACAAAGATCACATTGATCTTTCTTGGGATTAAAGAACCCAATGTTAAATTCTGTATTAAATATTTTAGCATATAGGTCGTAATTTGCTACCGTTTTCTTCAAAGCCTTTCTTGCTTCAGAATAATTTCTGTGTAGTTCGGCAATAGAAAGCCCGCCATCTATAAACTCACGAGAAGTGTCTTTACGAACATAGTGGCTTTCAACTCGAGGAACTGAGTTAATGTGGTCTCTTACTGAATTTACAACCTCTTCATCAGTTTTTTATGCTTATTATGTTTTCCTCTACGATCTTCAACTATTAAACCTCTTCCAGATACTCTTGATTTGATAACCGTTCGTAGCGTTTTCTCTGATATACCTAATGTATTTATTAAAAAAGTTTTGCATATCCTAATTTTTTGCCCATTGTTGCATAAATAGAAAGCACAATTTGGGTTCCTTGGCGTGGCAGAAGAAATCCTCCTATATTTTAGGGTAAGCTGTTCGATGCATGCACCTAGAAAATCTCGTTGACGTTGCAAACTTCCTAACTTCCAATATTCTTCAAAAACTTGTTGTCTATATTCTTCCGATATTTTTTTAGAACATGACAGAATACATTTATCAATACAAGGAGTTTTCATGCTTTTTGGTTTTACAATTTTGCCTCTTTGTGATTTATATTCTTGGCCTAAGTTTTTTAATGTCTTGCTTTTCACAGTTTTTCCAGTTGCTTTCGTTTCTGACTCGCTTTTTTCCTTGAACTGGTAACTTTTGTCTTTCATCAGTCGTAACAGCATGTTTAACATCTGACTTCGATTTCGACGAGTTTGATAAGGAATCCGAGTCACTTGAAGAGTTCGGATTATAGTTATCACTCGATCCAGAAGAAAACGCTTCTTGGTCTGAATAGCATTCCATGTAGTTTGTTTGAATTTTTCTCAGTTTTAATTTCGTAGAGCTTCGACTTTGGATGATGTATTTGTCAGAATTTTGACTGGAGCTTAATAAAGAACCATTAGGAACTACACTTGTAGATGGATTATTCATGTAATTTTGTTCTTCAGTTTCTTTTACAGGATAATCTTCGATAGTAGAATAACTACTAGCAAATTCGCTTATGACGGTTTTATTAATATCTGTTGTATAGGTATTAGGTTTTTTTACAAAGGAATGTTGTATGACCGAATAAGAGGTAGGAACTTGGCAGAGTTCATTCATATTGTCTTGTTGATTAGTTTCTTCTAAAATAGAAGAACTGGAGGAAACACCGGGAATAGTATTTTGCTTGATGTCATCAATTTGTGATGTAGTATCTCCAACTGTAAGCGTTTCACAAATAAAATGGTTGGCGAGGGATACATTATTTTCTTTGTCCTTAAATACATCTTCTGAAGTCGCAGAACTGTTTTGTTCAATTTGGGTAACATTAACACTAAGTTGACGTTTTCGTTCCTGTATTTCTACAAGTTTCATTATTTTACTTGCTCTACTCATTTTTCTGTAACAAAAAAAAGAGCAAGATGAACAATAAATAAACAAAAAGTTTTTTAATGCTTTGTCGCAATTTACTTGTCATATTTGGGTTTGTTCAAATAAATTAAAGTTTAAAACATTGAAATAAAATTTGAATATTCCTCAATTACAATTATGTCTTGAACGCACATAAAGCTAACGGTTTGAAGAAACAAAGACACATACTACAATTAAGTCCTTCTTTTATTAAAGTAAGGAACATTAATTGCATTTCTCTAGAGCAACAAGGGCGCAGAGTACAATTAGGTCTTTGTTGCATCAAAATGCGTAAAATATTTTTAGGAAAAAAAAGACACAAAATACACTTACGTCGTTGTTTCTCCACCAGGAAAGAGTTCAAATTAAATTGTTCAGTCACAAATAGCACTTACGTCGATGTTGCACAAGACAAGCACATTCCAGCTGCACCACAACTGGCGAATGCGTCAGTGTTCCCGCGGAACAATTGTACCACAGTGGATATTTCAACAAGGTCGCAACTGCCTCCTAGCGGCCATGAGTGTAATTACACTTATGGCGTTGTTTCACACCGAATAAAGAGGTTTTTTTGGTTCATTGCGGCATTTAACTAATTTGTCAAAAATTTGCAGTTGCGTCGATGTTCTTCCGGAACGGCGATAAGCTCGTAGTGCTATGATTTCTCCTTATTCTGTCTGCTTGATGGCGCTGTTCGGAAGGAACCCGATGCACTTTTTTTTGATAGTGCATCCACTGAATAACAAATATTATATATAATTATGATTTCCGTCTCTTAAAGTCTGTTTTTAAAAAGATTTATTTCTTTCCAAAATATCAATTACAACTTAACAGATAAAGAATTGATAAATTTAACAGATTAAGATTTGGAGTGAGTCTAATGGAAGTTACTTCCTAACTGAACTAAATCTAATGTCCACTCTCAAAAGAAAGCTAAAAGTGCATACACATAGAAATTGCATGTCGACACTTCGAGTACAATTCCTGGGATGGACCGAGGTGTTGGCTGTTGACGTCTACAATTCCTAGAGAAGATGATCTCATAACTCTTCCCCGCTTAGTTTAGATAACGTCCTCGTTATCGCTTTCTTTCCTGGTGTTGTCTTCAAGGTCTATGCGGATGATCTTCCTGGGACTGAAGAGAACTTCGGAAATTCTTGCTCTGTTCTTTATAATTAGAATTATTCCGGTGATAATGCAACAAAGCAAAATACCACTTGTCGTTATGTGGATTATTTGAGATGTCGGTTGCAAATACAGGGGCTGGTCTTGAAGTTTTTCAGCTTCTTGGAGAATTGAAGTTGGTTCTGATAAATGTTTCAATTGAAGATCTACCTTGTAGTTGTAGTTCAATGGGAGATTTGAAATTTTTCCAGTGTAAATTTCAAAAATTGGTACTGTATTGTCAAATATTGAATTTTCGATGATAATTTTGCAATCGGAATTCAACAGGTTTGTTCCTTGGATAGATTTATTCGTAATAATTCCATGACAATCTTCAAGTGTTGTCTGTGGATTCTTGAACAGTGTAAGAAGCTGTTTATTCTTCAGAATGTGAATTATCTTGTAGTTATTTTCTATTAAAACAGTTTGGCACCGGTCTGGTGATGCTAGGGTACAAGTTTCTTTGACTGGTTGTTGGTGACATAGAACCATGGAACTGCCTAATCTGGAGTCGCATACTTCATCGGTCCAATACTCTTCATTCTTGATTTTGATTAAATACTTCTTTGGAGGTATTACAGCTATATCTTGGTTATTAGGTAAAGGGTACACTCTGGAGTAGTTTGCAATCAAGGTTTTGAGGATAGGAATTTTAAGGAGGAATGTAATGGTTTCATCAGTTCCTATGACAGAAATTTTCGCAAATTCTATTATTTTATACAGGTGAACTTGATCAATTGGTGATAATTGCTGTGGTTTATAAATTCTTTCCAAATAAGTAACGATTAATTGAAGTTCTTGAAGTTTTATAATTTCTAAATTTGGTATTTCTTTCATTGCGAAACTAAGTGTTCTTTCAATCATTAGTAAAGTATTTAATAGTTCTTCTGATTGTAGTATCTGGTATTCGATAATGATTCTAAATTCCTCAGTTGATTTGATATTTTCAAAAAGTATTTTTGTATGAAAAATGTTATTGTTCAACAGAGCTAAGTCTTCAGAATATCTCTGCGTTAAATGGTTAGCGAATGAAGTTAATTTATTTATTCTTTCAATTTCAGAATTTTTGTTTCGATGAAGGCTCTCTAAGTTTTCGTTAATGGTCTTGAGGTCATCATCATCTAGATTTCCGGTTACGAATTTAATTCCTTTTCCAATGAAATTTGCCAAGCCTCTTTTAATTTTTCTGTTGAAAAATTTATGTAATATTTGTTCGATTTGAACTAGATTTGATTTCAATTGAACATAAATTCTGTGAGATAATTCATCGATGGTACGATTTTTCTGTAGAGCAATAAAGTTGTAATTGAGTTGATCATAATTAATTTGTAAATTGGTTATGTTTATGAAAAAAAGGAAATTGTGGTAGTGGTCAAGAATTTTGGCATTACAAAGAGATTCTTCAAAGTATCCATTACTGATTATTTTGTTGACCTGAAGGGCCTGGTTGGTTGGGGTCCGTATCAGGAGAATTAGCGGTATCCTGAAAAGAACAAGTATTATTCCTTAATCTTTTGACTTTCTTGATATGAGCTGTGGTTTCTCTAGATTTTTGGGTAAGACCACTGATTTTATTTTGTTGTTGTTGATCGACTCTAACTTTTTCAAAAGGAGGGTCAGTTTTTCTGGGCCTGTTTCTTTCAACATAGACTTCTCTTTGTTCTAAATCGGGAGGGTCATTTCTATTCTCGTTTAATTTATTCAATGTTTTCTGTCCTCGTTCCTTATTCCGTTGGTAAATATGGTCAAAAAATGGTAATATTTCTTGTTTCCTTTTTTCATTATACTGTTCATAAACGGTCATGTTCAGATCAAATTCTGGTAGTTTTTCGTAGGGACCATAAAGTAAATTAAATGGAGAATAGCCGGTAGTTGAGTGTATTGATTGATTATAGATCAGTGTTGCAGTAATCATAAGATTTGAAGGATTTTCATTAGGGTTTTTCAATTTTAAAATTCGAAGTTTTTCCAAGATTGTAGAATGAAATCTCTCAATAGGAGAATTTGAACTTGGATTATTCACCGTTGTGAAGTGAAGATCAATTTTGTTCAATTTACAATATTCCGTGAAAGTTTTGTTGTGAAATTCTCTTCCTTCGTCGCAGACAATTTTTTGGGGGATATTATGGTGCGAAAAATAATGACGTAATTTATTGAGGATTGTAAGTGCTGTACCATCTTTGACTAGATATGACTGAGCATATTTAGAGAAGAGATCTATTATAGTCAAAAACTTTGAATTTAGAAAGGAAAAAGTGTCTAAGTGGATTATTTCAAATGGTCTTTTCGCAAGAAGTGGACCAGAGAATTTCAATTTATAGGGATGTCTCTCGTATTTCGACTGAAGACATAATTCACATTTGTTGATTATTTCTGTTATTTTGTTTTTCATTTTTGGCCAATAGTACTTTTTTGATAAAAATTTATGACTTTCTGAAATGCCATTGTGATTTTTGTCGTGATATTCTGAAATGATTTCTTTTTGATTTTCTTCACAGGTAACATCCAATGAATAATTATTACTGATTACAAGTTTTGCAGAGTAATTCAATGTTTCTTTACAAAATCTGACGAGGGGTAAACGCAATTTATTGTCTCTGAAATAAATTCCATAAGATTCGTTTGGTCTCAGAATTTCTTTGAATAGGTTCGAAAAATCGTTTGTCATACAATTTTGTCTTATTGATACACAATACGTATTTTTTCCAAAAGGTTTAGTGTATTTCAAATTGAATTGTTCACCAATATTCATAATAATTCTATTGGGATAAATATTAACAGGTGTTTCCGTAATTGGGATAACTTTTCCGTTGTCTTCTTGAGTAGAGTGAATAGTAGCATCAGAGTTATTATCATTGTTCGGATTTTCATGTTCCTCGTTTACAGGAGGGTTTTCGTTATTTTGAGAGTTCAGAATGGTTTCTAATTCTTCGTCACCTAGTTCGGGAAGTTCATTTACATTTGGTAAGATGGACGATATTTCTACATTCAGATCATCCTCAGATAAAAGTGATTCGTTTTCTCGATTATGTATTTCAATTCGTGAAAGTGCATCGGCAACTTTATTTTCCTTGCCTTTAGTATGAATTATTTTAAAATCAAATTCTTCTAATTTTAATTTCCAACGTATGAGGCGGGAATTTGGTTCTTTAATTTTGTAAAGCCATACAAGAGGATTATGGTCAGTTTCGATTGTAAAACTTTGTCCAAAAAGATAGGGCCTGAAATGTTTTGTTGAATCGAGAATTGCTAATAATTCCTTTTCAATTGTTGAATAATTTCTTTCAGCCGAGTTCAAAGTTCTCGAATAGTAGGCTATAGGGCGGTTTGACTGTGATAAAACACTTCCAATGGCTACATTTGAAGCATCTGTTGTTAATTTAAAAGGTTTTTCAAAATCTGGGTAGACCAGAATTGGGGCGTTTGTCAATAGTTCTTTACATTGTTGGAAAGCATAAACATAGTCCGGATCTTGATAATTTATTTTTGCTCCTTTCTTCAAGCATTTTGTAAATGGTGAAACGATATGTGCGAAATTTTGTATAAAACGTCGGTAATAACCTATTAAACCTAAAAACGACTTTATTTCTTTAACTGAACGCGGTAGGGGATATTTCTCGATAGTTTCTAATTTTGATGGATTTGGCGATATTCCTTCAGGTGTTATGACATGTCCTAGGAATGCTACGTTTTTACTCAAAAATTCACATTTGTCGAGTTCAATTTTAAGGTTATATTCTTGAATTTTCTGAAAAATTAGTTTCAGGTGATAAATATGTTCTTGCAATGATTTTGAAAATACGACTACGTCGTCCATGTAAACAAAACAAAAAATATGCAGGTATTCCTTGAGAACATTATCCATTACACGTTGAAAAGTACTCGGGCCGTTTTTTAATCCATAAGGCATTCGAAGGTATTCATAATGGCCATTGTTTACAGTAAATGCAGTTTTTTCTATGGATTCAGGATCCATTTCAATTTGATGAAAGGCCTTTGCCATGTCGATTGTAGAAAAATAGCAACTTTTGCCTAAGTTATCCAAAATCTCTTCTATTCTCGGTAAAGGGTATTTATCTTCGACGGTTTTATCATTAAGACGTCTATAATCTATAACCATTCTGTACTTCTTTTGACCTGATGCGTCTTTTTTCTTGTCAACGATCCATACCGGAGCACTATAAGGTGAAATTGACGGACGTATAATTTTGTCATCAAGTAATTTTTGAATTTGTTCCTGAATAATTTTCCTCATGTGATGAGGGTGTCTGAAAGATTTTACGTAAACAGGTTCCTCATCTTTTGTTCGAATTTTGTGTTTGACTGTATTACTAAATGAAAGATCTGAATCTTCGTTATAAAAAATATTCTTGAATTTATTACATATTTTGAAGATTTCTCTTTTTTCTTCAGAGTTCATGTGAGCAGTTCTTATGTTTTTCGCAAGTTTAAAATTTTGATGTGTTAATGGAGGGGTTGATATTTCTGTTTCGTGAATCGATTTCACAGGTATTCTTTCTACAAAATTAATTTGTACTTCATTTTCTATTGGTTGAGAAATTGGTATAGTGCAAAATCCGTTCCTAGCATGAGCAATACATTCTGGAGTTGAAAATTGTTGAAAGTTTATTTCAGGTAGAAGGACATTTCCGTTTTCTATGGAAACAGGTATTTTAATAAAATTTTTTGCTTTTTCATTACGCGGTTTCAGTTTGGACGATGAATATTCGAGGTTGAAAGGTATTTTTAGATCATTAATTTCTAATGTATGAGTTTTATAATCAATTTTCGCACCTAATCTTTGGAGATCAGAAGTTCCTAATAGAGCGTCAAATTTTTGATGCCAATCAACTACATGTAAATGAATATTTTCAAAAATTCCTAATTCGTATAAAATTGGTATATTTAAATTATTATCTGAAGTGATTGTGTTTCCTAAGCCAGAGACGCTAAATTTTTCTTTGTATAAAAATTGGAAGAATTTTTCAAACGCGGGTTTTGAATTAATGACTGAATTTGTTGCTCCTGAGTCAATCAAAATTTTGAGGTCAATTTTTGGTAAATAAATGTAGGGCAATTTGGACTTAATTTTGACACAATTTAGATCTATGTTTCTGGGAATTCAAGGCAGCTATCTGAAAATTTTCTTCTTCTGTAAGATTATTTTCATAGTCATCTTGAGAATTAACGTTTGGATCATAAAATTCTGATTCAAAATCTTCAGGATTTCCACCTTCGGATTGAACGTTAAATAATTCTTCGGAAATAAAATTTCTTGTCGGTTTGTTTTGTGAAAAATTTCTCGTCGAGATCGACTGAGCGGCAGGTTGCCTAAAAGTGTTTCTAGTCGAAATAGACATAGGAGTTGGCTTTTGTTGATTTTTGGACATACTAGAACCTGGTTTTGGTCCGAACACTTCGCGAGCTGTCGGGTATCCTCTGTTATTAGGAATTGGTGTGTTAATGCAATAAGGAAAGCCGTTTGGATTTCCAGAATTTTCAGGAGGAGATTGATGCTTATAATTTGTCACGAAATTTTGGTTATTCGTTGGTACTAGGTTAGCGTTGCTTGGAAAGTTTGGATTGAAATTTTGATTCCGATTTTGAGCTTTCGGGAATTCGTGGTAATTACGAGTCGGATATGAATTTTGAGGTGAATTACGATTATAATTTAGCTTTTTTGGTTGTTCTTGAGATTTCCGCAGAAATTCGCAGTATTCCCATTCCTGCTTTCTATTGTCGAAAAATTGACATCTATTAATACAGTCTTCTAAACTAATGCAGTTGAAGTTACTAAGGTAAGATCTGTATGGTTCTAGAATACCTATTTGGAATGTTTTGAGTGCTAGTTTCTGAATATCTTGTTGTTTGTATAACAAATAGTTTTGGTCTCTTATGTTCAGGGTTAAATGTTGTAACAAATCGCTCAAATTTTTTGATATCTACTATAATAGTCTAAATATGTTTCATGTTTTTGTTGTACGCATTGTGATAAAGAGGACACTAATAAGTCTTCATTGCGTTGATCTCCATACCTTTGCAATAATACCCTTCTGATATTGGGCCAATCAGAGGCATTTTGAAAAGCTATGAAGTCCCTAGCTTCATCTTTCAATTTTGATCTTATCGAAAAATTCAGTGCGTAAGTTAGATCTTGATTCAATCTGCCTTGCAGATGCGTCAATAAATTATCTACTTCGTTTATGAAAATTGATAGATTTTGGCCGGGATAATATTCCGGAATTGAGTTTAATAACAATTGTAAGTCCTGTCTAGACATTACTTCGATTGGGTTACTGTATTAGAAGAAGCTTGGTTAGAATTCATTTTTCTTCTAGGGTAAGGTTGAAATCTACTATTTCTAAGAATATGTGAACCTAATTCTAAAGTTTCTGAATCCTCAGCAATTATCTCTAATTCTTGAGAAGAATTTGTATCTGTCATTAGACTGATGAGGGAAAAAATTGGATGGGTTTGAAGGACTTACACCAAGATTTGCATCCTATAGTGGGTTGTTCCTTCCTTCTTGGTCGAAGTGGGTAGGTTGATTCCTTCCGGGTTGAAGTTGGATTTCCTTCCGGGTTGAAGGTGATGTTGATGGTGGTTTTGACGATATCGCACAAAGAGTTAAAACTCAACGGGAGTTCCTCGGAGACGTCGAACGTTTTCGAAGCGGAAACTAATTTTAGTCACTTTTCACTAAAACCCCGTTGCGATATCCTGTTCGCAGCGCCAATTATGATTTCCGTCTCTTAAAGTCTGTTTTTAAAAAGATTTATTTCTTTCCAAAATATCAATTACAACTTAACAGATAAAGAATTGATAAATTTAACAGATTAAGATTTGGAGTGAGTCTAATGGAAGTTACTTCCTAACTGAACTAAATCTAATGTCCACTCTCAAAAGAAAGCTAAAAGTGCATACACATAGAAATTGCATGTCGACACTCTCGAGTACAATTCCTGGGATGGACCGAGGTGTTGGCTGTTGACGTCTACAATTCCTAGAGAAGATGATCTCATAACTATATGAATACTATACCTAATCATTGTTTGAATCTGAATATGAAATCATTCGAAACATGTTTTTCATAAAAGTTTTTACTACTAATATGACTTTTATATAAATTCTTACCCATTCATTTCTTCTTTCAATTGTCACTCTCCACAAGTTCTTCATATTTGCCTGTTTCTCTGTCTCAAGGGATTTGTATGGTCGAATAGTGGAGGACGTTCCTGACATGCCAACAATGTCTTCAGTTTCTTCCTCAACCCTGAACACCCTTTTTTTTGGAGAAATTTTGTTACTTCACCAATTTCCCTAGGCATTGCCCTAAAAATTGCTGGCTGCTTTGGGAATACTGCTTTATTTTTGCCAAATATTTTTCGTGACATAGAAAATGTAGTATTATCATGTGACATTTGTCAAAAAGTATTCTAGAATTACTTCAAAGAGTCACTCATAACCCCATCCCATTCCCGAATATCCATGGCAAAAAGTAGTTGTGATTTGTTTGCATGAAATCTGCGCCTGTAATTGACTGGAGTAACGTGATCGGATACGCAAGCACGGTTCTACGTAAGTTAGTGAATCTTACGTTCTCAGCCTGTGGTATGAATCTTCCATCACGACTGGATACGTCTATGGCCATCTTTGGAACATAGTCGCGCGCCTATGGGTACCTTTCCGATATTTCGAATGATGCTTGTGATTTGATCAGGTAAAACAGTTACAGCCTTAATTGCGCTTATCAAGTTCTCGTCATTAATTAAGCGGGCATAGTCATCGTCGTTGTTCCGTATTGCAATTACGCCTCTTGGCATAACGCAACCTTGGTCTCAAATATCGCCATACTTACACGAAACAGTTGGTAGATGTTCCTCGAGCTGGAATGTTCGGAAATTCGTATAATGAATAAAATGATTGAGTGACTCCGATTCCAATTCCCTCGGGTAGTAACTAGGAGCGTAACAGCTTTGCTGGTCGTCATGCTTCTAATTGTCCATCGCTGACTCACCGTTCTTAACTCCTGGATAAAGCTTTCTCTTAAATCTTCTGCTAAATCCTGTTCTGATATTTTATTGTTTTCGCGTCTATTTTGGATGACTCTCTGCTCCTGATATTTCTTCCTGTGTACATTCTCTACAATTAAATTGCGCTATAAAAATCTCTTAATACAATCTAAATTATCGAATTGTAGCAAGCAGGCTTTACATCTTCACTATCTATACCTACTCCTGTGGCCGTACGGCTATACGAATCGAAAAGGTAAAATTTATTTTGTGTTTTTTTCACGCAAATAGATTGACACTCAGACGTGAATATTGCCGATTGAAAATTTTGAAAAATTCGAAATAGTCCTTCGGCAAGAGGAATGTCCAATTCTATAGAATTCTCTATTGAATATGAACGTGACCTGTAATCGTTTCAGTTTCTATAATCTCCAATGAATTATTATTACTTGGGCGGCGTGCAGAAATGGATGTTCTGAATAATTCATCGCCATGATCTGAAACTTATCGATAATGGCACATTGCCACGCTTTAAAAGGAATCAATTTATCATACGCTATTGGCACAGCTGCGTTTGCGGTGCATTAACGATTCACATGTCGGCACCATACCTCGGGCTGTTTTGGCTGCGAGAACCCCTGACGATTTTCGAATGAAGGATCTGCCTGATGTACTCCGCCCTAGTACCTATTGTTTCATCCATCTTTGACGAAAGAGGAATTGGCCTTTGTCCTTCTGAATAATCAGGTACATCTGAGATGGAAAATCAATATCGCAAAACAGTACTTGCATAAATTATCATTTGATTCATTTTATATAATGTTCCCATCATGTTGCCGTATTCATAGAGATTTTTATCAGTTCTAGAATTTATAAAGTTTGAAACATATTTTCAGAGTCTTTCGTCATGAAGTATTTAAGAAAATGGGGATTTTCCTTATCAGATACTTACTGAGGATTGAATATCTTAATCAAATTTTTTATCTCTATAGAATGGTATTTAGAATTGAATATTCGATACCGTCAAAAATTTTCAATTAGTTCCATTCCCTGTATAATTAAAAATTCAGTACCCAAAAATATTTCAATTTTATTTAGTGAATTTCGAACGACGACTATATTTCAATTTAAATTTAAAAGGTTTGTCGGAAAACGTCTGATAGATAGGTACTTAAACTCGGTGCTTCCTGTATGAAGTTTCTTATTCTTCAACTCAACGTTTTGATTTTAAATATTGATGCTTTTAAATTGAAAAATGAGGTATTATCCAACGATATCGAAGCTGTAATCCTCGCCCTTTTCTTAACCCTTCTTAGGCATTCTGAATCTGATGAAAGAAAAAATTAATCTCAATTCAATGAATATACTTTCAATACCGTCAATACGTGAATTAATCATCAATTAAATTGAAATTCGAAGGAAAATGACATTATGATTATCATCATGAAAAAAATTAAGATGAAATAAATCTGAATCCGTGAAATACATAGACCAATATCTGTTAGGAATTGAAATAGAAACTGAACCGTCAGAGAGTAAAATGAAATTTAAGAATTACTATTTATTTAACTTACTATTTATTAATACAGAAGAAGATTTTCAAATAAAAAATCACAATAAAGGTGATCTCAATCGAAAAATTAATTTGAAACTTGCAAAATTCAAAATGAAATATGCAATAATTTAAATAGAACTAAATATACAGGGTGTCCCAAAAATACCGTCTCAGAGTGACATGGTAGATAGTTGACCCCTAGAGCTGTCAGATAAAATAAACATGACCTTAGTAAAAGTTTCTTAGTTTTCGAGATATTGTAAGTTTTTTGATTTTTGTAAAATCTCTACCTATGATCATTTTTTCAGCCACAATTGTAACAATTTAGGTAACTGTGGAATTTTTTTGTTTTTGTTAGATTCTCAAATAGTTGTTTGACATTCCTAAAATAAGTTCCTTCCGAATCTGCCATGCTTTGCAAGAAAAACAAAATTTTTCTACATACACGTTTTTACGCTGATAAAATTTTAAGTTCAACTTTGGCAGTCAGCCGTGTAAAAAAAATGTACTACACTAAACGGGCAAATTATTTGAAAAAAAATCTTCATTTAATGCAGTTTCAGAAATGGTACAAACACTTACATTATTATTTGACAAAAACTTAAAAATTTATGTCTTATCTTCAAGGCGGTGTGATAACGTTAAACTCTTTAATGAGTTTTTAACTTTCTTTTTAGGTACTTGATTTGCTATTACTTTATGTTTTGAGTGAAAAGATTTTCAGAGGGTGTAATGTATGCACAAAACAAAAATAAATTAATTAACTTTAAATTTATTAAAATTAATTTTAATTTACTACAGTAAGTGTTCAAACTGTCTGCCTCCCGCTCGAATGCACAATCGACATCGTCTTATAAAATTTTTTTCAATCTCCTCAAACTCAGCTGCGATATTTCTTGAGCCGCACTGAAAACTCTGCTGCGCAGTTCATTTACGTTGTGTATCGGTTTGCTATACATTTTATCCTTAAGACATCCCCAATAAAAAAAATCCAAGGGATTAAGGTCAGGGGACCGAGGTGGCCACAAGATCGGCCCCAATCGCCCAATCCACCTTCTTGGAAACCTTCTATTAAGGTACGCTCGAACTTCCCGAGCGTAATGCGCCGGACAACCATCATTTTGCAACCACATTCTCGATCGATATTGTAATGGTACGTCCTCTAGCAGCGTTGGCAATTGATGCTGTAAAAATTCCAAATAATTCTGGGCATTTAGTACTGGGGCAGCTCTACTGGGCCTATTATGGTCCCATTATAAATTCCACTCCATAAGTTTATTTTGAAAATGTGTTGTGACCTATCTTCTCTAGTCTCATGTGGGTTCTCTTGCTGCCAGCTGTGAATGTTATGAAGGTTCAGATACCCATCCCTTCTACATTGCGCCTCGTCACTCCATAACACGTTATTGAAAAAATCGGGATCTTCTCTGTTTTTTTCCAACATTATTCTGCAAAATTGTACTCTTTTTTCATAATCTTGGGTGAGAAGAGTTTGCACCCTTTGTACATGGTACGGGTAATACTCGTGCCTTTTTAAAATGCGATGGACAGACGATTTTCTTATTCCAGTCCGCCTCTCTATTAAACGAACCGAAGTCGACGGGTCTTCCCTGACTTCTTCTAGTACGACATCATCATCAATTATTCTGGTCTCCCTTGAGAACCTCGACTTCCAGGGACTCTTCCCTCTCTGTAAGCTGAATTTACTCGTTCAATGACGTGATAAGATGGTGGGGTACGGTTTGGATAACGTTCTGCGTATAATCTTGCAGCCAATCTCGCATTATAAGACACTACGCCTCGAACAGAAACATGCCTGGTTTCGCCATAAATTAGATACATGTCGGCGTACTCACTATGAGTAAATCGAGCGCTAACTCGTGGATTTGACATTTTTGTACTTGCACTACAAAACGAATGAATAGTCCGTAAATCGTAAGCAGTCGTCGTTAAGTTCACCAAAACAGTTCAACAATAATCCAAATCGCAAGCAAATCAATAGTCCATAGTCCGAAAAAACGCCAGGTTGTTAAGTAAATCAATTAAAAGGAGCAAAAAATCGCACGTGTGTTAGCCAAAGCACAAGACAACGTACTATCACGCCGTGCGCCCGTCGCCCGCGCCGCCGCCCCTCCTAACCGCCGAGCCGCGTGCTCCACTGCGAAAAGCAGGTAGTCGGTTGATGCTATCTCACTCATTTTATGACCTGACTGAGAAAATGCTGTGGGGCAAACACAAAGGTGACAAATTCCTTTGAATAATAATTACACTACTAACAAAGTTCTGCGTTATCACACCGCCTTGAAGATAAGACATAAATTTTTTAAGTTTTTGTCAAATAATAATGTAGTGTTGTACCATTTCTGAAACTGCATTAAATGAAGATTTTTTTCAAATAATTTGCCCGTTTAGTGTAGTACATTTTTTTTACACGGCTGACTGCCAAAGTTGAACTTAAAATTTTATCAGCGTAAAAACGTGTAGAAAATTTTGTTTTTCTTGCAAAGCATGGCAGATTTCGGAAGGAACTTATTTTAGGAATGTCAAACAACTATTTGAGAATCTAACAAAACAAAAAATTCCACAGTTACCTAAATTGTTACAATTGTGGCTGAAAAACTGATCATAGTAGAGATTTTTACAAAATCAAAAACTTACAATATCTCGAAAACTAAGAAACTTTTACTAAGGTCATGTTTATTTTATCTGACAGCTCTAGGGGTCAACTATCTACCATGTCACTCTGAGACGGTATTTTTGGGACACCCTGTATAAAAAAGCTCAAATGAAAATACTAATTTTATAAAAACAACAATGAAACTTAGGTATATTGAAATATTACAGGGTTTTATATCAATATTAATTGACAACAGTGTTAATAAAACGTATTAAGAATATTTATGTATTATATGAAATTACATATCTTAAAATTATTATATTACATTATTATATGTTGTGGTTTCGTGGTAGTTTTCGCATAATGAAATGAAACACAACTTGGCTTTTCAGCTCTTTATATTCAAAATTTTCTAAACTTTGTACATGGAATATTTACAGGGGAAATATTTACAGTTACAGTTTGTTTTGGGTATTATGTTTAGCTTAGTACCTAACAGAATGCTTACCTAAGAGTTTTATATTACTATTTACATTTATTTACAGGTTAACATGTTAAATTTTCTAGAGGCATGTAGTCGGTCGAAATGAAACACAACTATCGCTCAGGTGGAGTGACGGTGAATGGGAGGGGTGGGTTGGGTTATTTAATTCATTAGTAGATGGTGTATCCGTTTATATTTTGATGGAGTGTTTAGTTTATTGTAATTGCCCAGATGCTTGGTTTTTTGAGATTTTTTGTTTTGTCTTTGAAGAAGGATGAGGTTTGTGCTCTGACCAGCTGTTCGATGTTTTCAGTTTGTGTCAGTTTGTGGAGTTCAGTGATTTTGGTGGTTCTGTCTTTGTTTAGAATTATTCTGAGGAATTTGTTCTGTATTGTTTGTAGTTTTCTGTAATTTGTCTTGTTCGTGATGCTCCAGGTAGGGCTGGCGTATAGTAGGATGGGTCTGACGGTCTGTTTGTAGAGTCTAGTTTTCGATTTTAGGTCTAGTTTACTGTGCTTGTTGATTAAAGGGAATAGGTTGCTGAGGGCTATATGTGATTTTTTGGAGGTTTCTTGAATGTGCTTGTTGAAGGAGAGTTTTTCATCTAGCGTGACGCCGAGGTATTTGGTATATTGTTGCTGTTTCACTTCTTGATTATATATGGTTAATCTTTCGGGAGTGGTATGTCGTCTTTTGTGGGTGAAGTAGGTTAGGGATGTTTTGGGAAGGGTTAATTTTAATTTCCATTTATGGTAGAAGTGTTGGAGGATGTTTATGTGGTTTTGGAGGTATTTGTTGACTTGTTTTTTCGACCAAGATTCTGCTGTTACCGCAGCATCCTCAGCGAATAGATATAACTTTGATTTGTTCGTTTTTGGTATGTCGTTTATGTAGTAGTTGAATAGCTTGGGCGATAAGAGGCCGCCTTGAGGGACTCCTGCTTTCGCTCGGAATTTTTTCGAAAGGGTCTTATTAATTTTTACTTGGAATGTCCGTCCAGTCAGGTATGATTGTATTATTTTTATTAGGTAAGTTGGTATGCTGTTTGTTATCAGTTTGTGTATAAGAGCGTCGTGCCAGACTGTGTCGAAAGCCTTTTCGATGTCCAGGCTTATCATCGCGGTTATTTTGTTTTCGTTATAGTTGTTTGTTATTTGGTCTGTTAAGTTCGCTAGTTGTAGTATAATAGTACTGTGTTTTTTCCTGAATCCGTATTGTTCGTCTATAATTTAGTTGTTGATGTCATCATGCTCGTCTAGTCTGTTCAGTATTATTTTCTCAAGAATTTTGGAAAGCGATGAGAGGAGGCTTATTGGGCGGTAGTTTATGTCAAATTGGGATCTTTTGAGGGCTTATGAATGGGAAGGACTATTGCATTTTTCGAGGAGTCGGGAAAGTAGTTCAATTGCAGGCAGCTGTTGAATATGTAATATAGTTGGATTATAGCTTTTCGAGGGAGATTTTTGAGGGTTTTGTTTGATTCTATCTTGTCCGGGAGCTTTGTTGTTTTGAGGTTTCTAATTATCGATTTTATTTCTGCGGGATTTGTCAGTTTGTCCGAAGGAATGGTACCGGTTTTTCTTTTAGCGACTTGGCAGATTTCTTGACTCTTTTGGTGGTTGGGCTGTCTGATAGGTGTTCGGTGTGTATGTTTTCGTATGTCTCTGCTATGTGGTTCGCAATGTGTTCGTCTTCAAATATAAGTCCGTTTTGGCTGTGGAGTGTTGTTATGTTACGTATTTGGTTTCGCATTTTCAGTGATCGTGAAATTTTAAACATATCGTTGGAGTTGCTCAGTTTTTTCGTGAAGTCTTCCCAGTTCTTCGTTTTTTATGGAATTGAGGTCGTTTGACTACGTCTTTGTAGCGTTGGTATAGTTCTATTGAGTAGTTTGTCTGTAACGTTTTTCGCAGTCTGTTTTTGGTGTTGATTAATTGCTTGACGTGGTCCGTTGAGTTTGTTGAATCGTCGTGTTTCTAGTTTTTATGGTGGATTTTTTCAGGCTACGTTGTATGAGGTCGGTCAAGTTACTAATAGCTTCGTTTATTTGGTTCTCGTCAGTCAGTAAGTTGGTTAGTTTTATGTCTCTGTTTAGTAGTGTTCGAAATTTTTTCCAGTTTGTTTCGTAGTTAGAGAATGTGTTCGGATTTGGGTGGGCATTTGCTTTAGGGAGTGTGGAGAGTACAGGGAGGTGGTCAGAGTCGAGGGCGTTTATTGTGAAAGGTGATGTGAGGATGGTGTTTTTGGTGATGAATAGGTCTAGTGAGGAGGGGGTTACATTATGTATGGGTAGTAGGTGAATGAGTTCTGGGGGAAATTCAGTATGTGATTGGTTTTATTTAGGAATTTTTTGAGGATTTGGCCGTTGGGGTTTGTGGATTGGCAATTCCAATCTGTGCTTCTGGCGTTTAAATCCCCCGCTAGGACGACTCTGTTGCCGAGACACGTGAGGTCCGTCAGTTCTTTAGGGTCTAAGGGTGTCTTGTGTCCGTTGTAGATGTTTATGATGATGATGTCGTTGATGTTGATGGCCAGGCTTTCAATATTTTTGTTTTCAGTTGGGATTACGATTGATTTGAGGTGTTTACGGTAGTAGATGACTAGACCGCCGTGTTTAGTTAGATTTTTGTGAAAGTAGTAAAAATTCGGAAGTTTTGGTGGGGATTTTTTACCAAGCCTAGATTCTTGGATACAGACTATTTCTACTTTAATTTCATTACAGAGCACGTCTAATTCATCTATTTTGTTGGAGATACCATTAGCATTCCACGATATAATATTGAGGTCTTTTTTAATGGGCTTAGAACCCATAGGCTTCAGTAAGTTTCTGCAAGGCCGCTATTTTTTCGAGTGGGGACTGGGCATTTTTTTTAACACATGCTTGAGCTCTCTTACTAATGAAAGGAGTTTATTAATGTCGCAAATTTCGTTAAGTCCATTAAGTTCAGATATAAGGGTTTGAAAGTTTGAAAAGTTATCTTGGTTTCCTTTGATTGATTTGATTTAGTTGCCGCGCTGTACGATGTAGCAGGTGGCTAAGAAGGGGTAGTGGCTTGGTTATTTGGAGGGGTAGTAGCATTCAGGGGTGGAAATTGGGAGAGGGTTGGTATGCTTTGGGTTTTTTTTTGGGTGGGTTTGCGAGTTGGGTTGCATTCTATTACGACCTTCTACATACCTCTGGTAGACAGGACATAGTCTATGGTTGGCTGTGTGTGGACCTCCGCAATTTGCACATTGCACCGGGGCACTATGTTTTTTCTTTGATTGGCACTGCTCTGTAAGGTGTTGTTTCGCGCACTTAACACAACGCGGTGGGAGGTAGCACTGGCTGGATCCATGACCTAGTCGTTGGCACTTGTAGCACTGCGACGCACTGCTTTTCTTGATATACTTTTGCCACTGTATCTTAACGTGGCCAAGTTCACTTATTTTATCAATTCCGAAAGGTTGCACACTTTAGGTACCGATACTAGAAACTAGTGGGCGTTAGGGTTTCTTCCTTTCATTTTTACGCACTGAACTTCTGTGGTTTGGATTTTCATCTGTGTTGCCACTTTCTGGATGATTTCTTCAGGGCTCGTGAAACAAGCCGCTTTTACGACAATTTTCTTCGTTAATTCATCCTTGTTAGCATTGGAGAAGAATCCAATTTTTTCCCTTTGTAGCGTGCTTTTGAGTTGGATGTAGTCTGATTGGTCTGCTACAAAGATTTTCACTTCTTCTGCGTTGTATCTAATGTTGAAGCTGCCGGTTATATGGTTTTAACTTGGTTGTGAAATTTAGTGTAATCCTCAATTTTCCCAATTATGGTGATTGGCGGATTATTGAGAGTTTTCTGTTGGGTATGCACGTTAGGGGTTGCTGTAGCAGGGGTTATGTCCATCGCATCTTCGGTTGCTTCGGTGAGTATGCCGAATTTGTTAGATGTTTGGGGTTGTTCTAGTTGTCGGGGTCTGATTTTATCGGGTGACTTGCACACTTTTTTCGGTGTAATATATTCTCCCTCTTCGGCATCTTCTGCCCAGACCTGGCTTGTGGTAGACATTACTTCTATTGGAGGTGGAATGCCGTTTGTCTCACTTATGCGGCGTGGACCATCAATAAATTCTTTTGAGGAGAGTCCTCCTCGGTATATATATATATATATATATAGATTTGTTCGACCGCCTACACAGACCCAAATCGGTATACTCGACCGACTTTCAAACCCAAAAGTGACGTGTCCAGACCCGGCTCCGGGTCTGGTAACGTTCGACCTTAGAATCGTTTTGAGGGGGATGAAGGGATGCTAGGGGTGAATTTTCAGCCGGGTCTGAAAAGTCGGTTATACACGTGATTATATACATAAAGTTTCAGGGAGTGGCCAGTGTGAGGGCGCTTCGGTCGACATGAGCTCGATGTATATAATTCGTATAGTAGACCAACGCAATGAGTCCCTAAATATGGCAACGCTGCTTGTTGAGAGCGTTATAGTTGTATTTGTTCTCTTTCTAATTCATACACCTCGAATTCACTATTCGAGGATTTATACGATCCCGGTATAGACAACCGCCGGCGCCGTCGGGTGAAATTCTCAGCGAATATTCCGAATAGACTCGTATATTGTCATTAGATTCTTTTGATATGAACATGAACTGAAGGTTCACCGGTAACCTTATATTATTGATTTGAAAAACACTTCTTGTATTTTATCACCAAATTGAATTTTTTTTTTAATTTTTTTCACATTCAGTACGATCGGGTAATAAGGGTCACTGCAGTGCGGGTAATGGGAATCAACTCTCATTATCATCTACGACCAATACATCCGCTTATTGCCTGGATTTTCCATGACAATTTAGATTTTTTCTGAGGATTTCGGGAGGATTTTTTTAAATTTTTTTTCTCGAAATCGATAACAGATATGACAAAACTAACAGTGACTGAAAAATTTTGTGGAAAAACAAAGCTTTTTTTTCCACATTTTTTCAAATTGAAATGTTCTGGAGGTAAACAGGGGACAGTGTTCCAGAAAATATATCATTCTGTAGATTTGCTATCGAAATTCTCATGTCACATGGTGAACTATCAATTATAACATTTATGCCAAACTTCACTCGAATATCTTGTGAAGTGTGAAAATTACAAAAAAAAACTTTTGAAAAAATTTAACTTCAACATCCTAAATGAAATAAGTAGATTGATCGTTTGACTTTTTTCTAAAAAATTATTCAAAGAATCTCCTATTTCCGTTTGTACCTCCAATTCATGAACACCCAGTTTAAATTTACAATGCTTTAGAAGAAAATTTATTGTTGTTAACTCTTTTATTGATATAGCGGTTAATAATAATTTAACGTTGAAATATCTCGATCATCAATAAACAAGTGGATTGAATATAATATTTTGTGTTTTTTTCATATACCTAAATGCACAAATCGAAATTGAACGAGTAGACTACGTTCCATTGTATTTTCATGATTTTATAATGTTATTGAAGATTTAGGTATAGTTTAATACAACAAAGCAATGGAATGGAGTTTTCATGATCAATTTACTTCTTCTCCTTTATGGTTCAAAGAGAAAGCGAGTTGGTAGTGAAGTATGATGATACCTACCCTGAATGCATTTTGATTTCAAAATGGTTTACCTGAATATTGTGTGATTATCGGCTAATTTTTATTTGGTGTTACGGAAAAAGACGAGTTGGTAACTCTTAATGACTTCGATTATCTGAACTCTAAAGAGTTGATTCTATTATCGAAATGTATTTGAAAATATAAGAAGGATGAATAGATTATCGCTTGTATCTCATGTACTACAGTTTACTATAGATTAACGTACATAAGTAGGTATATAAAAACACATAACCAACGAATGATGAAAGGACAAGTTATTTTCAGAATTTCATATATTTTTATAAAGAATGAATTCAGGATAAAATAAATAACAGAAATATTCACTTATGAATAATATAAAAACTTTCTCACTTCAACATTTAGCAATAAAAAAACAATAAAAAATAACAAAAAAACTTCATTCTGACTTCAATATTCAGTCCAGCCAGCAATAAAAGAAACAACAGAAAAAAATTAGAAATTCTTTTTAAGATTATATAAAATTATCTGACTACAATTAGAATATCAATTTCTGATCAGTAGAAAAAAAAACAATAAAAAAGAACAAAAATATTTTTCATAATCTAATAATAAACTATCGGACTTCAATGATCACAGCTCTATTTCAATTTGGTTTTCAGTTTTGTCTGTATGTGTTGTATACAAGTGTTTTTATTCTGACCCAATCATTATCTTCGAAAAGGGACGAATTATTCGATATGAAATCTTGACATTCGTTTTTTCTTGGTGCCTTTTTGGACCTAATATGCTTTCTGAAATAGGTCAAAACTAGTCGTTTCTCTTCGTCAGACCATGTATGACGTTGCACTTTTCTCTTTCCTTTTTCTTTTTTTCCTCTTTTTGGCTTGGAATACGTAGAACTACTATCAGACTCTACATCATCCAGCTGCTGTTCTGGTACTTCAGATTTTTCATCTATGTTATCTATTATTTCTGACCTGAAGCTGCTCTTCATGTCATTACAGAATCCCAGGGTTCTGTCCTCTATTCCATTATTTTCATCCTTGTCCTCTTCTTCAAGTTCTAACAAATCTTCAGAAATATCTATCTCGGCAAGGCTCCTTCCTTTAAACTCCTTTCCCTTACCATCATTCAGCAGTAATAGCACTTTCGCCACTTTGGCAGTTTGATAAATGTCTTCTGACATTCTGAAAAAGAGAAAATTATACAGGTATCCACATTGAAGGGGAATTAGAGGTGTTTTCAAGTAGAAACATCAAAATTTGGGAAAATATCTCCGACTCGTCGAAAGTATTCATCATTATATAATTTTATCTCATCTTATAGAATGTATTTTATGAAATGAGATCAAAGATGATTGTTGCTAGAGCTCTTAGTTTTTATTGTCAATAATTGTCAAAAAAAAAAAATTTTCTATTTTCAATCTCTAAGGGAGATAAGTTTTCAATGAAGAATATGGATGTTGTAAAATAAAGTGAGCAAAATAATCAGATACGTTCACCCGAATTAACGGATTTTCAAATGTCTATTTTCAATGTCCTTTGCCATTTTTCAATGTAGAGTATGCTTACAAAACGAAACTATTCATATTGGGTTACTCACCTGTAAAACTCCTTATGGGTCTTTTCTGTGTGACCCATGAACTTAGCTATTTGTTCCAATTCGTCACTTTCAAAATTCATTATTTGAAGAATTGTAGCGATTTGCTTGCGGAACCTTGTACTGGTTAATGTCTCTGGATTCTTTGCTCCACACATATGTGCATATTTTCTTATTACACTTGGCCCACTTATCCATCTGTCAGGACAACCAGGATTAGCAAACATGTAAGGGTTGTTTTTGGGGACAATATCAGTTTCTTCCCGTACCCTTAGAATCATGTCGATTAGTTTCTGCATCCGTTTAGTGAACAGTAAAGGAACTGGTCTACTACCCTTACCAAACACTACAACACGTTTGAACGCAGAACTCATGGCTTTCTCAAAATCTGTCAGTGCATTCATTAATTCATTTTGACCTATTGATAAAGAGTCAGCTTTGTAGGCCTTAATTTCTAAAAATTGAACTTCTCCCACCCTCTTTCTATTGAAAATCAGTACTTGAACCAAAACACATTCAATCAAGACTTTATAATCCAGTAAGGAGTTCAGATTTGTTTCCAGATTCTCATAAGCTCTTTCTGCTTTGTTTTTAATACAATCATTAAGAGCTTTTACATCTTCCGTAACTGGAAGTATTTTGGGTTTGTTCACTTTGATCTCATTCAGAACCTTATTCGCCAAACTGGAGACATCATTGCACCAGTGATGAGCAATAAGATCCTTAATGAGACTTATTTGTTCCAATCTTTCCTTTCTTTCCTGTTCATCATACTGGAACAAGGGGTTTCTCGTTAATATTGCTTTTTTCGCCACATCACAAAGGAATTTTAAGTTTGTACCAAAATGCAACGCTAGAGATGATGCTCTAAATGTTTCATTTTGGGGATCATACCCACTGACAATTTTAGCTGAGGCAACTATCAGCTCGTATTGGCAAGGCTTCAATACATCGATTAGTGATTTTATTGAACTTGCTCTCATAATTGCTATTTTCAATCGAGCCATTTCTCTCATTCTATTGGAGGCGACTATGTTCATCTGCTTTCTTTTGTGTTTATTAATGTATGACTCGCCGTATAAACAAATGAGGGGGTCTGATTTGGCATTGAAACTTATATCATCTGCTCTCATTATATTAAATACTTCTGTTTTAATTCTACTTTTATTGAGGAAATTACCAAGAATTCCAGTAGTCACCAAAAAGTTTTGGAAGTTTGTGACATGTTTGTTTGACTTATTGTAATCAGTGTTTGGATTTGCCTTACATATTTTTTTATGTCTCCACAAATATGTTTTTCTATAAAATCCTAAACAATTCACACACGGATAGTAGTTTATTTCATTGAGATGATCATCATTATTACCACGCAAAGCTCTCAGTTTGTCTTTTTCATTTTTCAATAAAAAATTACCTTTTTTCCTCAAAGCTAATGTCGCTGACCTTCGCTCTTTACTCCCGACAGGCATCTTTTTTATTTTTTGGACACTCTCATCATCACCGTGTTTCCTCTCTAAATGTCTGGCGAAATGCCCAACTTCTTCGTAGCAAAGTGGGCAGAACACTTCATGCCTAGAACTTTTTATTTGCTGACTCTTTTTATTTATTTTCGTGTTTTTTATTTCCACATCACCAACATCACAAATTTGCTGGTTACCACATTCAGGTTCTTCGAAAGTATTATCATATACCATTGTCTGAAATTAAAAAGATTAAATATAAGGCCAAAATCGAAACTAATATCTAGTTCATCTTAAAAAATTCTGTATATGACTTGAAATTGATACTTTATATATAAACAATTAAAAAAATTCAATTCTATGGTCACACTTGAAAATTAAAATAATTAAATTTTATGTTTCTGATGACGCGATCCTCTTGAAATTTGGCATGAACATTCAGTATATCAATCTTTATACCAGGAATAAATTTCACTCAATTCAGATATCTTGTTATGAAAATATAATTTTTTTTTCAATATTCAAATTGAATTTTCTATAGTTCGGATGATGCGATGATCTTCAAATTCTGCACAAACATTCAATATATAAATCTCAATTCCAAAAATAAATTTCATTTGATTCGGATATCTTGTTATGGAAATAAAAAGAGTCTTTCCTTTAATATTCCAATTGGAATTTCTATGGTTCTGATGATGCTATCCTCTTGAAATTTTGCATGAACATTCAGTATATCAGTCTCAACTTACAAAATGAATTTCATTTGAATCGGAAAGTTGGTTATGGAATAAAAAATTCTTCTTTTAATATTCCAATTGAATTTTCTATGGTTCTGTTGATACTATGGCCACGAAATTTTGCGAGAGGCTCACTATGAGCATCTGGCAAGTTGCTGCAAAATTTCATTCCGTTTGCCCTCGTTTTGTGTGAAATATTGAGGAACAAAAATTTTGAATGGCCACTTTTTATGGAACACCCTGTACGATTTTTCTGGTTAACGAACTTAACCGAGCTATTTGGGAACTAAATACACCCTGAAAATTTCAAGTCTCTAGGACAATCCGTTCGAGAGTTATTGTGCTCACGGACGGCCGGCCCTACAGAATTTGATTTGACCTCATATTTTCCATCAGGGAGTCGAACCCTATCGTTTGAGACCATTTTCGGCTCAAAATTCAAAAATTACAGATATTTGGGCAAAACGATATAGCACTCGGCTAAGTAGAACGGGCGCTCAAAAAGAATTCATAAATCAATGTATCTTTAAGTTGAGGAAAATACTCACAATTACTGGATTCAAGTTCTTCGCAGGACTTTCTTCATCAGAATTCGTTGATGAGGGCAAATGATAGTCCACATCGAATAAATCATCATCCATTGAACTGAATGAACCAGATTCCGATTCTTTTCAAGATTTTTAGGTTCGATAGGCTTCAGAGTTATATTTTGCAAGATTTTTATATTTTTTTAGGAGATTCTGGAAACAATATTTTTTTCACTGATGTCATCTTGGACAAACATTTATCGAAATCTGGAGATTCATCAGATAGCTCCAAATATGGAACAGAGCATTCGGGCTTCGGCGAAACACTAGAAGGAATAATGTTGATACCCATATCAGTGTTTGCCCGAGGTTGCTTGTATTCATATGCATCAATGCTACATCTATTATTCTCAACTGATTCAAGATAATGCAAAACCTTTTCTTGATACTTCATTTCCACGGATGCCTAGAAGTGAGAGAACTAAATGAATATATCAGTTACCAAGTACTTATGTCTTCAGGTAGAGATTCTTCGTCGATAGTTTGATTTAAATTAATTGAAATGGCATTTTGCGGTCGAAAAAAAAGTAACAGCAATAATATACAAAATTTTTTCGCTTCTGTTATACATTTTTGTTAATTTACGATCAGGAATTTTTTTTAGGAAGGAAGAACAAAATAGAGAACATTAATATTTTCCGTTTCGAAAATTCATTTTCAGAATGACAATCACATAATAAACAGGGGATTTCTAAATTCTCACAACAAAATTTGGAAGGTGATTGCTCGTATGAAAACAATGGTGTTTTCATTCAATTTATTGAAGAAGTTATATACAGGGTTGGGATAAAGTTCGGCACCAAATTAATATCTTTAAAACGAAACGGGCGATATTCTTGAAATTTGGCAGCTGAGTGTAATGGACCACAATGCATCTGATGAGCATATTTGCATTAATGAGATACTTCCGGTTTAACCGGAAATGACCAATTTTTTTTTATTTAAATGGGATACCCTGTATATTTCTGCAGATTCTGAAAGAGCACTTTGTTTCGGATCTGTCCATACAAGGTTCCATGTAAAAATTCTCTGTTAAAAGAAGAAATTCAGTCTTTTTGTACATTTGAGAAAAAATCCATTCAAATAAATAAATCGTTGTTATTTGTATCAATAGTGAGAAATAGAACGAAATACTTCGTAGTAGATAACTCTTTCTGCTTTTCATGACGTATCTTTTATGAAAATCTATAAAAAGAAGAAATACAGCTTCTACTAGTAGAAAAAAATTAGTGGAAATAATTAAAAAAAAATCATTTTAAATGTTCGAAGTGCTTGCCATTCACCTCCTGACAATATGCCAGTCTATTAACAAATTCTTGAGTAACTTTTCTCAAGACTTCTCCATGTATTAATGCACATTCATCAAGAATCCGTTGTCTCAATTCTTCTTTTTACAGATAATTTTTACATGGAACCTGGTGTGGACAGATCCGAAACAAAGTGCTCTTTCAGAATCTGCAGAAATATACAGGGTGTCCCATTTAAATAAAGAAAAAATTGGTCATTTCCGGTTAAACCGGAAGTATCTCATTAATGAGAATATGCTCATCAAATGCATTTTGGTCCATTACACTCAGCTGCCAAATTTCAAAAATATCGCCTGTTTCGTTTTAAAGATATTAATTTGGTGCCGAACTTTATCCCAACCCTGTATTATGGTGCTTTGTTTGTTTCTCTTCAGCTATTGGTTTTAGGAAAAGAATATTTAATGAAATTTTTTCCAAATAGAACGAATATTGTAAGTTATAATTTTATGTAACTTCATCTCGAAATAAGCTTTGATATGAAATAAGGTGAAGGTTGCCAACTCTCGTATACTTTAACAGAGATATTGAAAAAATACTCAGTTACTCTTTGAGAGTACCCAAAAATCACAAAAGTTTCAAGCTTTAAGTACTGAAATTTCAAATGAAAATAAAAACTAATTTCAATTACCACCTTCTTGGGGTTTTATCTGGGAAAAGTTTGACAACGATCCTCATTTTGTCGCACGAATTTAGAAACACCATGTTTGATATGATAGTGTGTTGTGCTGACACAACAAAGTGATCGAAATCTCCTGTTGGCTCTCATGTGCACAATGTTGTATTTTATTTTATTACTGAAAAAATAGTAGAGCCAATCAAACAAATTTTTAAATACACACTATTCATAGAAAAAAATCGTTTAACACATAATCTAATAATGATTATATTTTCACGTTCTTCAGGTAATTAGGGTCGATTCGAGAGATGAAAATTCAACTGTGATTTGGGTTATCTTCACAGTCGTCCAGGAATGTTAGACTTTTTCTACTTGGTCAACAATGTACTATTCACCTTGTCACAAAGTATGTTGTAGATAAGGAAATCAAAATCCCAAGCATACAAATTATTCATAAACATTTAAAAATATTAATCTAATGAAGTGAGATAGATTAATCCTAATTCAAAATACCCGTCCCCATAACATCTACTCGGAATGAATATGCTATTAGCGATGGAATTGAAAACATCTCGTTCTTTTTGAATTGTGCCACTTCAACTTTATTTTGAGGAGAAAATATACCTGAATAATTTAAAAATGGAATATCGTGAAACCAAAAATTCTGAACTTTAAAACGTTTTCTGAATTTCAGTCGTCAAAACTGAAAAAGAAATATACTTGAAGCTGTCTTATGACTTTAGGAATAATGACGAATTTACACGGTACCAAAAGATCAATGAATTCAGTTACTTGCAACGTGGAAACCGCTTGAATCAAGCGGTAACTAAATTCCTTGGCTTGTTTTAGTGATTTCCTTTAGCTCCTGGAACGATGTAAATTCGCCTTCAGGAATAATATATATATGACTAAATAAGGTAGAAATAATTAGTAAACTACTTACATTTTCTTCGCTTTTATGACAAACAAGGTCATGCTGCATCTGGTTCTGGTCATCCCAAATTTCTTCCCTTTTCTCGATGTTATCTGAAAAAAAAAACATATTTTGGATAGGATTAATACATTACTGATTCGATCTTCTCATTATTCTTTGTGATATTGAATATATTATGAATTTCAAAGAAAACTATCTCTTACCTTTTGCCATTTTCATTATCAGCTTACTTCGTGAAAACATTTTTAATACCTACTTCTCAGCATACTAACACAGATTGAGATTTTAACCGTTACACCTGCTTTTTCGCGCCCTTTGATACAACGAAATAGACGCGACTATTCCCGACAATCTGGGAGTAGTACTGGGATCGGAAACGTTGGTCGTATTGACCGTTGCAGTGCATATATATGGGATTGAAAAGTTCGTTTATTGTTTCGGGACCGAAAAGTGTTATTCAGTTACCGTACATATAGGTACTTATACAGATTTAGATACCTTCTTTTTCGCGCCCTTTTTCACATAGGAATAGACGTATCCAGTCCCGACGAGCTGGGATCAGAGACGTTGATCGTATTGAACACTGCAGTATATGTATATGGGGTTGGAAAGTTGGTTTAGTGTTCCGACTGTTTCGAGTACAGATATCGTACATGAAATGTATGGGTATGTTGTTTGATGTCCTGATGCATTGACGAATTTTTTTTGAGTATTATTCAGTTATAAACAGTAGATTTTCAGACACCGACATTTTGATGAAACATTTAACACACAGTTATTTCCTCAATAAGTGTAAGGAACAATATATATTCTTTCCACAAGCGCATGAAATAAATTGAAATTCAAATATGATTCGCTTAATTCCTGCATCCTCAAAAGACAGACATAATTCTCCGTGCCGTTATCTACGAAGTTTAAAGAAACAGTTTTTGAAGAGGGAAGAACGATTGTGTGATACCTCATATGAAAGCTCCACACATCAGCTTTGCATTTCTGTATTCTTCTCGAAAACCCAATTGAAATCGACTAATTATTATTGGATGTTCATAATATTCTCTGATTCGTGATAAGACCTATAAAGTGTTTCGATTATCCTGTTATTTCAAAACCATGGTTTCATGGAGATTGACTACAAGAAGTGGAATAGCCAGTGGGTTGGCTACCCCTCTGGAATTTTCAATGAGTGGTATTAGCCATGTGATACATTATTTGAAAGCTAACCACTCCAAAAATATTTCCTGATTCTTGATCTTGCGTGAATCGTTCCTCGAAAATGACAGTAAAATTTCTCGTTTTCTCGTTATTTTGTTTTCTGAGATACTTTAATAAGCAAATATTTGTTTGCGGGAAAGTAGAAAAGTCTTTAGGTCAGAGCTGTGCCGAAGCCTTGTGCTTAGTGCTCGTGAAAGCACTCGAAGCACATTTGTGCTCGTAAGCACTGTGCTCGCGAGCACTTGATTGAACCAGTGCTTAGTGCTTGGTGCTTCGCGAATTTTTCGAAAGGGCTTAGTGCTTAGTAATTCGAAAAAGTGCTCCCGAGCACCAAAGTGCTCCCAAGCACTTTCAGGAATTACCAAGCACTAAGCCTTCCATAGACTTGTTGGAACATGGAAATGACAGACTTTCGCTTGCTTCAAATAGACAAAGAACTAAAATATTTTTTTCCGTCTCACTTCTATAGATTAAAAATTTGTTCATTTTTTCTTGCATAACGAACACTGGTGTTGAAAAAACAATATCGCTGTATGTTATGGGCTTTGTGGTTTTTACGTTTTTGTTATTTTGCAAGAAAAACAGATTTTTAGGAAAAATCTATGGAGCAATGGGACCTTTTTTTCAACATACGATTCAGGTATCTTTTATCATGATTTCAAGTAATTTATTGGCGAATATTTTAGTTGCAGTTCGTTAACTGAATGAATATTATATAGAGCTCAAAAAATCATAAGAAACATTTCCATCTAATTTGTTGACAAGACGTCACTCTTTCTCTATAACTTTTTTTGGTATGTCGTCATGGTAACCTGTCTTTATATTCGGAATTTATCAAAAATAATTGTTTCGTCGGCCTAAAAGTTGATTTTACTATGTACAAAATTGAAAATAAATGACCACTTTTAATCAATAAATTGATTCTGTTTCAGTGTGCTATTTCCATGAACAAACGAACCTGAAGCATTCAGAAGCGATAGAGTAATGTCAGAACTCAACATTAACATAGAAATATAGAAATTTTTGTTATGTCAATTGTATGTCTTGTGAAAAAAAATTTATTTCAATCAAGAATTTATATACAATTCATATTGATGTCGTCGGAAAAAATCTTGTAATCAACCCAGTTATAAATCTAGCGACTAATGGTTTCGAACTATTATACTGAAATATCTTGACCATAAGTCGCTCTCTAAAATAACCTAGTTATATGATATATATTCTTTTGAATTGATTAAATATCTATTGAACGACTCACTGAAAAAACCTATTGTCAATTTCAAATATGTCCAGTTCAAAACACGATAACATTAAAAAGAAAAAATCAAAATTCCAAACTAAGAGATATTTGGATGGAAAATATTAAGTTTGATTTTGAAAAGTGCTTAGTGCTCGGTGCTCGTGTAAACGAAATACTTTCCAAAAGTGCTTAGTAATCGCGAGCATTCTTCAAATAATAAGGGCTTAGTGCTCGAGATTCCGGAGCACTTTTCAATAGGGCTTAGTGCTTTGTGCTCGAAGCACTTGTCTTCAGTGCTCGGCACAGCTCTGCTTTAGGTGAGTAAAATTGAAGGAAATTTAGTTGAACCATTAATTATTGAAATTCAGTTCAATCTTACACAAAGCTGCATATTATCAAAACTTGAAGTGATGAGCTTTCAAATGATATATCTCACGCCAAACTTTCCCTATTGAAAATTCGAGAGGCACAGCCATCCTACTTAAGAGGATGACAATTTCACTTCTGACAAACAATTTCTGAAAAATTATAGTTTAAAAATGAAGAAATAACCATAATTTCACGAAAACATTCATATTTCAACACGAATCAGAAAGTATTCCCATATGATATTATGAACATATTAATATGTCAAATTCAATCCAATTTTCGAAAAAAGTTCAATAATAGAAAGCTGGCGTGAAAAGCTTCCATTTTAGGCATCACAACCTATCTTCTTCATTCAAAGTTTGAGGGTGACCACCGCCTCATGCAAGGGGTGGATATTTCTCTAATCAGTTGCGTCTACCCTCTTCAAACAAAAATTGACCTTCCTCGACGTTCTCAACGAATGTGGCCAATTCTCTACTAAATGGTTCTATTTCGTTTTCAACTGGCCAAACTGTATACGCAGAATACTTTCGTATATTATGGAGAATTCAACTTTTTGAATCGTTATAAGAAATGATGTTTCTGAGGTAAAAACTTATGGAAGCAAGTTTCAGAATGAATTTGCTTCAATCGGGATTCTTCAATTCCCTTGAATGAATTAACAGTTTATTGTTTTTCACTGAGCTATCGTGGTTTACTCAACCACTTTATCATAGTACGTATCAGAAAATTTATTATATTTCTGAAGTTAAAATACTGTCGTAGAAAAAAAATTAGACTATGATTAGATATTATAATAATATAGGAAATTTTACATTCCTTTCGAACCATTTTTTTTAAATATAATATTAATTTCTTCTGTCATAGTTCTTAACCATTTTTGTCATTACCAATTTTATAACTCCCCAAAAAAATTCACTCCCCAGGAAAAAAACCTGGCGACGCAGTTGATTGATTTACCCCTTACCATTTTGCTTCAATTGTCCAACTAAATGGTTAAGATTATTGAGAAATGTGTTTTCATTAGAACAATTACGCCTCCTTATCAATGAACATTCGGCTTATTGTGAAAACATGAAATTTCGATAAAAAGACTTTCTCGGCACAAAGAAATTGTGCAACATAAAGAACCTTCTACGATCAGAGTGAATGGATTTTTAAATTTGGGTTCTTTTTGATAGTTTTTATACCATACAGTGAGTTGCGAGAAATCTCTCAATGCACCCTAATTGTCGATTGCCGAAAATAAGAAAATTTTAAGACCTCGGAATCCAGGATCAGTCAATGTATGGAGTTTAGTCGGTATAAGACAATTGAAAATGAAATATTTATTCAACGAATGAAAATGAAAATTTCATCTTCACAGTCAGGCAGTTTTTCCCTCCCAGAGGATATTTAATCTTTTCGTCGACTCATCATTACATTATACAAATTCTTATATGACACCTACTCTTTTGATCCCTTTTATACACTGAAATTGTAGCGACCGGTCCCGGCAACCTGGCAACACCGCTTGGATCGAAAAGGTTGGTCGTATATACCGATACTGTATAAGTGGGATTAGAAAGTTGGCGTAATGTTTCGGGACCGAAAAGTAATATTGATTATATGACTTTTTTAAATGAGAAAAATCTTTTCCCCTCTCAGTATGCCTAGTGAGTTATATTTGCAATAAGTCCTTTTTTTGCATATATACAACTGAAAAACTGCCAGATTATATGGGTCTTAGGTCGCCTTAGAAACGTATCGGGACTGGATACGTCTGTCAGATAAATATATATATATATATATATATATATATATATTCTTTTGAATTGAGAGCTAAAAAATACAATACATGAAACAAAAAAGTCCCTAGCTGAGGTTGGTGCAAAACGGGGTACCATACTATTCTGGCGTATGATACCAGAGCACAGGGAAAAACCTCAGTAGAAAAAACCCTGCCTCGCCGTTTTTACAAAATTGAAACTTAAAAATATTGGAATAAATACCTTCAATATTTAGATACAAAACACTTAATTGATGCTCTTGGGCCAGGAGGGTGTATTAAACCAGGTCTGGCGTTCCAAGTGATGATTTTCGAATCTTCTGTTCTTCTAAGACCGCTACAGGACCCTACTGAAGGGTAATCATCTCCCATAGATTTGAATAGTGGTATTTCATCCTAAATATCGAATTTAATTTCGGAATAATGATAAAAAACGTGTGACAAACTTATGTCAAAATGACAATAATGATTGTACTCTACGGACTGTCGTACTAGAAATCGTTGTGTATTTAATAATAATCCCAATAATGCCAAATAATGCAATGCCGTTTCGCATAATGGGAATTTAAATTTCGAAGAAGTATAACCGTTACGCCTACTTTGAGTTTGAGTTCGTGGAGGGGCATTCCACTGGGTGATACACTGTTCAGATATTCCAACCGATAGTTTGCTATTTCATCTGCGTCTCCTGAAGCCACGCTATCGTTGCTACGGAGAGAGGTATTTCCCGGGAACGCAATCCGGCGTCAAAGTATCGGCCGAAAATCTCTCCGATGAGATTGTCGGTCAAGCAGTGTTCAGGCAGGCAAACGTCGTTATTGCTATCGTCCGTAACGCTTTCGTTAATCGATCCTTGACCCAGCTGTTCGAGCCATCCTGCAAACTCCCTCTCACCCGTTTCAACACGCATATTGATTTCCAATCTCAACACTTTGAAGTGAGGCCACGAATTAAAATTTGTGGAAAAAAGTTTCACCGGCCTCACCCTACCAGTTTCCACGGGTAGTAAGTGTTTGATGTCACCTCTAAGAAGAACGCAAACACCGCCGAACGGGCGACAGTCATTACGCTCATCTTGGAGGAGTCGATCTACAGCGTTCAACACGTGACAACTGGCCATGGAAACTTCATCCAAATCATAGCACGCAGTCTCCTCAAAGCGGCCGCTTCCCAGATTGAGCCGTAATACCCGAACTTGTGCCCGTTCTGAAGTAAAAGGTCTGCAATACCGGTAAAAGCGACGGCGATGGTTGAAACACCCCTTGTCCGACAGGAGGTCAATAAAGTATTGTACAGGTGAGTTTTGCCTGTATAGTCCATTCACGAAAGGTTGAGCCGTCGGTTGGCCATAGAAATTTGGCATATTCCACTGTGTATATTAAAATTTTAGGTTATGTTCTTTATTTTGTTGCCAGATTGATACGCAATGTTGTCAATATTGCATAGAGTTGTCTGATAACTAGCAAGCTCGTAGGACGAGGTCGGGTACTTTCGGCAACATTGACTTTATTTTACGTTATGACAGCAAATACTGCCAACTTCAGATAATTAAAGAACCGCCTACTATGCGCTCAACCTTTCGTGAACGGACTATACCTCCGCTACCTTGCAAATAAAAGTAGCGGTCCGACGAAGCGTCATTTTTGATAGCAGTAACGACGCGGTCGAAAACATCCCGTTGCTCGGGGTTTAGCTTGGCCGGATCAAATTCACCAGATATCTCTGCAATAACGCTGGCATCAATATCAGCGTCTACTTCGTCATCAATACCAACGCTAACGGGTTGACATTCTGGCTAACCAAAATCCTTTAGGCTTTCACCCAGATACCCCAGTATGATTTCGATCTCGCTTAAAGCTTTGTTCGCACTACGCTAGTAGTTTAGTCGAAGAGCTAAAAATGTAGTCACTAAACGTGTGTGAACACCAAGAATTTAGTCGGGTAGATTAGTGTGTAGTTTAGTCGAGTCGATCCATTTGGTCCTATTTTATCGGGCGAGTAGAGTACGCCACCACGCGATACTCTTCACTCGCTCACGGACTAGATAGGTCCGAACCGATCAGTTTATTCGAGTTCATTAGTAATATAATTTGCCGTGGTCATGTCGTTTCGCTGGGCGGAACAAATCACGTCAGAGTTCGTGCGTTGCTAGTTGTTCATCGTACAAAGCGCTACTCACTTGTGAACTTAACTCGAACAAAGTGCGAACGATTGGATGGAGAGTAGCTACTAAATTTGTATCGGCTCGACTAAACTACTAGTGTAGTGCGAACAGGGCTTAACGCACAGTTTTCCGCGTCCTCACCTGATAGATTCTTCCCAGGAAAATCTTCGCACATATAATGTTTAAAAGCCACCCAAAGGGATAGAGGGATTCCGATTTCGCTGTAGCATAACATGTATGCACCTCGGCATTTTTACCAAAGCTGAATGTTCTAATGTTTTTTCCCACTCATCATCGGAAGCCACCAATAGCCTGATTCGGGCCATGATACTAATACGAAGAGGTATGATCACTTGAGAACGCGTTTCGACCCAGTCCGCGCAGGTGACGTCATGTGGAGACTAGAGTTGAATGGTGTACGTTCAATTTCAAAAGAGACAGGAGTATAAATGGAGATATTCGCGAATATATTTCTGAAATTCACAGATTGGAATCTGATTTACATAATAGGTGCATAATTTGAGCTAATGGATTGTCCTTTTGTCCTACACTAAGTTATTATTCATTATGTAGATACTAAAATTTACATCCTTGTAATGTATCGTGAAGGTAAAGGAAGGGCACAGAAGTTATAATGAAACTTATTGACATTTAATTGACTATTTATTCATTTTTCTTTTTTTTAACATTCTTTTCTTTCAAGTTTCTATTTAAAACTCGTATTAGAAGTACATTTTACACCTAAAAAATAAATTTTTTACATCATCACTTACATCTACCATATTTGATAAATTATATAAATTTTTCAAATAATTCTTCTCAATTTCAAGACCTGTTCCATTATAATTACTGAAAATTTTTTCCAGTTCAAAACATTTTGCTAAAAAATCATCATTTGGTTTCTGCAAACCACCCTCTGACAAATGGTTAATCCAAGAAAATGATTGGTCCCCACTATATGGAATATACCCCAAATTTTCTTTTTTTCTCAATTTAAAGGCAATATAGCCTGCCAGATATTCCAATCCATCGCAGTCCAGCTCATCAAACTTAGAATCTACGCCTTCTTCAGTGCCTTCAGGATTTATTTCTGCATCGTCCTCGGATTTAAGTGCGCAGAACATTGTAGCTGTCACAACTTCATTATCCTTATTGGGAATTAGTTCTGACGACACTGATGAGCTGCTACCTGCCTCAGTTAATATGTTGGAACAAATATTCCCTTGGATAATATTTGCTGCTTCTGGTATAATCTCGTCATTTCTACCCATCAAATATCTTCTTATCGATATTTGAATTGTAGAGCATTTGGATGATCATGTAAACCTCCAAATGCTCTCATTATCGAAAAAAAAACCCTCTAGAGGATCTTGATTCAAATGGTGCGTCAATATATATGAAATATTCAACTCTGCCTTGATGTCAGAAAATAAATTTTTCAACGATTCAATACTAATGAGTATTCCTTTTTGAAATGGTAACGGTGAAGAACTTCCAACTTTTCGGAGATTAAGCATCACCTCCTTCATTTCATCAATTATTGCATTCTGCTCTTCCAGAGCCAAGCCATTTGCTATAATTGATGATCTGGAATCCTTCGAACGATTTGTGAGTTGAAAACGTCGAACCAATCGTTTGCTTTTTTTAAAAATTCGGAACATTCTACCCAGTTCATTTCCGTTTGGTATAACCCAAGCATTCCCATTCTCGTAACAGCCCTTGAAATGGTATGCGACAAAAGTTTTGTAGCCAAGTTAACTTTTTGTCGCTGAGCTCCCTTAACCGTTAGCATCTCTGATGTTAATTTATGAGCTATATTCAGATCCTTCGATGCAGTATTCTGTAATAAAGCTATAAGGGGCTTTGCATCGATCAACTTTCCATTTAATATAAATCCGGAATCAAGGAAATGATTCCTCAACAATTTAATCATGTGAGGAGTATCAGCAAACACATGCACTCTCTTTCGATTCACTGGATTCTCAAAATATGTAATTGATTCTGAAATATTCAGCGATGCCCACAAACCTCTGTTAGAGCTGCCCAAGTCACAGTTCATGGCATACACTGGGTAACCAATATCTTCCAATTTACCGATTACCTTATATAACAGGGTTTTGGTTATTTTTCGGTCAGTAGTAAAAAATTGGCTGTTTCCAATTGGAGAATATACCACGAGCCATGATCACCTGTACGTAATTACTTGGTGCCATGGTCTGATCATTTTTCTTATCATATTCATAAGTGCTTTGAAACTTCATCTCGTCGAACAGCAAAACACATGCCCTCTCCATTCTTGTCAGTGTGGTATTTTTCATCAAGCTCAATACTACATTTAAGATACCTGATAGTAACAAAAATTTCATATCAATTATATTGTTTTGAATAACAATAGAATGTACATATAAAAATTTCTTCAACTGCCTTTCTTTCATCTCTTTCCTTCTGCAATTGGTCTTCTAGCTCCTTTATTCGATTTATTAGCATTGATTGCTCATTTGATCTGAAATTATAGTCAATCAAATAAATAAATGAAACCTACATGTTACTAAGGTCACGTTTCAACAAGGAAAAGGGAAGGTAGAAACAGTAATGAAATAATGTAAAATGCCTTCTTATTGGTGAAACTGTTTATTAGTGACTGCAAATAACTTGCCTGCTCGACTAGTTTCGATGGGTGTTTCCCATCATTTTCAAGAGCCTAGTAACTAGACAACTGCAAAGAGAGAAAACAAAACAGATAATGAAAAACAATTGTCAATAAGAACAATAAACAACTCACGATGCAGCAGTCTAGCACAGTTCTCCAGCAGGGACAAAGAATCGACCTTGACACATTTATGGTCTGGTTTTCAAAAAATTGTACTAATTACGAAGTCAAATAATAAAATATAAATTTAAATAGTTACATGTCAAAACAACAACAAAACAAACATCAACACGCTTGCGGACACAATTCTGCTGCAGAAGTCATAAAATTGACGGATCAAGGTCGAACGCATCAGTGTCGAACTCAATGGCGGCGCGGCAGACAAAACAAGACAGTGAACACTAGGGGCAAAACAATGAATGTCAAGTGGTTCCAACAGAAGATTCCGAGTTTAACGCAACTGAACCGGTGGACAGAGAGTCTGCTATAGCCGGTGTGTCCAGTTGGATATCAAATAAGCGTGGGAAGGTTTGCGTTGACAAGGCATTGAGGGTGTTTAGTGACTTATCATTGATATGACAGAAAATTTCTATATCTTCCAGCACAGACTGTTTTAAACTGAATTTAGAGGGATGTAAGATCTCATCATCCGAATTCACGCCGAAACCATGTTCGGAATACCTTAAGTGTCTACCAAACACTGATTTGTTGCACCTCTCATTTATCTGATTGCGAAGATGTTCAGATGTACGCTGTTGTAAAGTGCGCCCCGTCCTACCAATGTACACTATATTACACTCCGGATCACCACAGCTCAATTTGTAGACACCACTTTGTTGTAACATGGGTATCTTATCTTTGTTGTGGACCAAAATGTTCTGTAAAGTGTTAGGAGACTTGTAGGCTATCCTGATGTTGTGCTCACGAAATAGGCTGCCCACCTTGGTCGAAATGAGACCTATATACGAAAGTCGCATATACTTGCAGACAGGATCCGTCCGCCGAAGAACAGATGCATCGCTGTTAAGACGCTTCATTTGCTTCTTTCTAACCATATTTTCCACCCATCCAGGGATGTATCCGTTTCTAACTGCCAGATGTTTTATCACATTAAGCTCAGATTCTCAGATACCTTTAGTAGATAACACAATTACTCGCTGTAACATGACTTAATGCTTGTAATCAAAATGTTCACAGCAGTTTTATATTTAATTGCAATAAATATGAAATTACTACCACTGTGTTTCTGCAGCTGTATCTCGAGTAATCTCAGGTTGCACGTTTACTGTCATCAGGTCTGAGTGTAATTCAATCGTACCTATCTCTACGTCCATGGTGCTACTGGTTGAAGGTAAATCGATGTCCATGGTGCTACTAGTTGAAGGTAAATTTGATGCATAATTCTGAGTCCTAAAATCAAATTTATTCAGTCAATATAACATAATACTTTAGTATGATTCAGTACTTACATGTCACACATTTGTTAGGAGAGCCTTTGCCTTCATTCTCTCATCACGCGACTTTTGGCTGTTTGTTTGTTTTTTTGATGGTACAGGTAGGTTCAATGAAGGAATCGCATCTCTTTTTAATACCCACTTAACCTTAGGTAAATTCAAAAGTTTATTTTTCAATTCATAATCTTTATCAGTAAAATGTCTTGAACATCATATGGACCTGTTCTTAATTTTGTACTGTGCAATTTTATCGTCCGCATTTTTCAGTTCTTCAGTAAGTTTGCTGAAACCCTGCCTATATTTTTCAAGATGATGCTTGAACGATTCTTCTGCTTTTTTGGCCACTTCCAGATCTGCTTTTAATTCTGAAATACTTTCCTTGAACATTTTCTCTTTTTCTTCTAAGGATTTGATCTGCGCAAGGAAATTTTCTTTCTCTACGCTCTGGAAAAAATTTAATCAATTTTAAAAATTCATAAGAGCTTCTGACCAATATTTGCATTTAACACGTTGACGGACGGTACCAATTCGACAGTCGCTTTTGATGTGACACACGTGTATATCCATCAAAAATGGCTCGAAATTTGAGTGATGTATATAAAAATGTTTGTAGTGATTTCAAGAGTGTGAATATAGGAAAAAATGATCATGCTGTGACAGTGACGTCTATAGACGATCATTTTTCTTCACCAGTTATGACATGGACGTCCATAGACGTTCACATCTTTCGAGGAAAATAAGATTTTATTTCAATAGTTTGAGACTTTGAGATCAAAAAGTACAATAAATCTTTAATAATGTATACATTTGAGAACTGAAATTAGCAATGCCACAATTTAAAACATGGTGCTGGACACAAAGGAGGCTTGTCTGCACAATTCTCACACCTATATCGAGTTTCTCTTCTTCTGCCTTCTTTGGTACATTGCCTGCATTTGAAAAATGCATGTTTTTTCTTGGAATTCTCTGTTACAGGAATCTCTTCGGGAAAATGTTGTTCACCAACAGGCAAGCTGGATTTAGACTTGGTAGTTTGTAGCCTCCTGAAAAGTGTTTCGGCTTTGTTTGTATCTATTTCCAAAAGGGACTTAATAATAGCTTCTCTAAATTCCACCATTTCAATATTTTTCTTTAGGCCTTTTTTTATAAAGAAACAAAGAGTTCCACATCGCTATATCTAATAAGCGGAACAATATTTTTTTGTACCACCGGATTGTCTTACGTGGGCAGCTATGATAGCTCAGCATTTGATCACTTCTATCTATTCCGGACATATGCTGGTTGTACTTCACGGGGTTTTTCTTTCTCTATCCCATACTTATTTTGGACCGTAATCATCTCTGGATGAACTGCCGTTGTTATAGTGAGAACATCCCTCTTGTCCTTCCATTTACTCACATAAATACTGCTGCCCTGTTTTTTACTCCAAACATGTTTCCCTTTTTTGAGTTTTTTGCTGACGATTTCTTTAGGGTTACCGCGTCGATTAGCTCTAAGTGTTCCAGTGGAGTGGGTTTTCAATTTTAGCAAATTTGATGATAGCGATACGCTATTGTAATAATTGTCCATGAACACGTGATGCCCTTTGTTCAAGTATGGTCCGAGTAGCCTTAAGACCAGTTGTTCCGTTTTTGGTATATTTCCTGGCGAAGGCTCAGCGCAGTCACGTCCCTGGTAAATTTCCAAATTGAGAATGTAACCCTCATGAGTTGTAAGCTCATAAAACTTTATTCCATATTTTGATTTTTTATTTTTTATGTATTGTCTAAATATTAGACGCCCTCTGAATAGCAACATTGACTCGTCTAGAGAAAGTTTTTCACAAGGTGAATACACAGAGTTACTATTTTTTATTATCAAATCCATTATGCTTCGTACCTTGTGGAGGCGATCTTGTTTATCAAAGACCTCTGGAACTGCGTTGAAACATCTGAGTATTTGTTCAAACCGTCGTCCGCTCAAAATATGTAAGAAAATCGGATGATAATATAATGGGTCCTGAGTGAACAACTTTCTTATAACAGGTATTTTCACCATTCCTTGTAGAAGACAAAGCCCAAGAAACCTTTTCATTTCTGATTTCGTGACCGGATGAAATATAAGATTTCTACTATTCCTTGTTCTTCGACGATTTGAAATCATAAGTTTCGCACCATAATTGTTGGTGCTGGAAATCAATAAATTCATCACATCATCATTCCATATTTTTTCAAAAATATCTATAGGGGACATATTCTCTATTTGGTTGAATTTGATACCACTCTGAGTAACATCAAAATTGAAATTAGGTATTTCCATCGCTTCCTTTTGCCACATGCTTTCATCCTCCAAATTTTCATTTTCGCTTACATTTTCGTCAATATTAGCATTTCCGTTTTCATTGTTATTTTCATCTCAGTTTTCATTTTGGTTTTCATTTTCGTTCTCAACTGCATTAGTTTCATATTCGTCATTTTCGATATAATATTCTTTGGGACTATCTGATTCACTAGAAGAGTCATGTGAGGGAACATAATCCAAATCACTACCAAATTCTCCACCATCACTGAAAGGTTCAGGCTCTGAGTCTGACTCAATAAGAGCCAATTCGTCATCATCAATCTCCTCAAACCAGCGTAATAATTCCGCCTCTTTACGAGGATCCATATTTCTAGAAATGGAACGATTACAATTTTCGTTGAAATATAAAAGAAAAGAAATAGTGGGCTCACCTTACGATAACTCTAATATAGAAAAATCCTCGAAAACTCCGTAATTTTGTAGCGAATAATCACTTTACACTATCACAATTGAACTAGCACTAACCGCGCTGAATGGCTGAACACGCAGTATTGCAACGCAATTAATTCGATAAAGATCGTCATCTTTCGGTTTCACAGAACTGAATTAAAGTGAACGATGTGACACTCTTCCGTAATATCACGCTTTTTTAACGTCCAGGAACGTCTTGTCGATGTTCGAGGCATTTAAAGCAAGACGTCTATAGACGTCTCTAAACGGTGGTGTCACATCACGCACATCGACCTGAACGTCTATAGACGTCGCCGTCCGTCAACGTGTTAAAGGTCCAGCAGAGGTCGATTAGATTTTGTTTCGTCGTATTCATATGGGTTGAGGGGAGTAACTATTAGCGGACAGCTATCCAGAGGCTCTGACACATTTCCTTTGATGCACTCATCTTTGCTTAGTACAAGCTTTTTCTTATTGCAGAGCAAGCTTGACCCTTGCTTTTGGCAGCCGTGAGTGCTCCATGTATAAGATTCATTTTTAGGAATTATAGTTTCTGATCTATGACGAGTTGTTACGAAAAGGTCAGAAGACACCTTGATGCTTTTCCACGAGCATGAGATTTGATGAAATAGTGTCCCGAATACTTGCTTGAAAATTCTTGGATATGTCAAGATTACTTTAATAGTAGGGGTGTCCTTATTAACATACATCAATAATGATTTACCTGTTTTATATAGTAATAATTCAGGGTTTTCTACGTAAATTGTGTTGCCAAATTCCGCATAACAGTTTATTACATCAGATAAGGCATTACCTGTTACTAGGTCTACATTCACCTCCCGCTGGAGAGCTCGGTTCAGTGCTTTCAGAAATGAGTTGGGGATGATGTTCGCCCAGGATGTAGCCAGATCGATAGCAATATCATGCTTCGCTAGGTCACAATTTGAAGCCCTGCAAGAGTATATCAATCTTTTGAGTTAAATCATGATAGGCTGTTATCGAGTCTTCTGGTTAAGTTGGATAGAGTTTATTTATCTTCTGTTGGTTGACAACGCTTGATAAATCATCTTTTGGTTCTCTGACATCGCCTTTAGATCAGAGGTGATCTTGGATATCGTATAGGTGTCTTACGAAATTAACCCGGCTAAGGAGACAATTCCAGTTACTCCTAGGGCAATGATTGCTGGGGCAAGATGTAATGAATAAATAACTACTTGATCATTTGGTTATCTTTATTCGATTGATTCTATCCTATTCAGAATTCATGGAATTAGGATTGGTGTCCTACAAAATATATTGCAAGCTTGGCGTATTGACTAATACCAAGCCTGAATGAATAAACAATATTGTTCTCTTTAATTTGGAATTAATATACAGGTTGTTCAGGCTTTACACAGACGCTTTCTTCTTGTGTGGGAGCTCTCATCTATGATGCTATTCGGAGACACTGAGGATATATTCTTAACTGAACTCACTGTTTTCGCCCAATTCTTCATGCGTTGAGATGCCTTGGCTATAATTCTATTTGATATTCGCACCCTGGCAAGAACAGTGACGCAACTCAAAAATGCAGTATTTGAGAAATAACAAATGAAAGAAAACTACAAAACTCATATTGAACTAGTATGAGCTCCTTTTAAATTTCAAGTAGTTATTTTTGGTAGTGAATTCAATTATAATCTGTAGACTAATATCATGGACCTGTAAATCAGTTTTTGTTAAATATGTGGTTTTACCAGTTCAGGTTAGGTCAGGTCTCTGAGTTATGTCACTTTTCTTGCTTTTCTAAAATCAGTTGTTTTGTGTTGTGACCCCTTGAGTAATACTTATGTCACTTTCCAAGCCCACTTAATTAGAGAAAAAAAGGAAGTTTAAATTAAGTGCTTTATTAGCTTATTTAAAATACAAAATAATTACATGAAAATAGAGTAGTACACAATTTATGCAAACATCGAGTCATTAATGGGCTTATACAACGTGGGAATACTTTTTGCTGAGATAAGTGATTTGATATGAGCTTTCTTTATGGCAGAAATCTCCATTTTTTTCTTATATGCCGGAACGTACTTTATTGTAGAGATGATCTCTTGCCTTCTCCTGGTATTATTGACATTGATCTGCACATAATCTTTTTGTTCGTATGTAGTTTTCACAAAAATAATGCCAGGATCAGTCTTCTGCATTTTGAATACTTTTAGTTCGCTAGTTTTTATTTGTTCGTTGTTTGATGTTTTGTTAAAATTTGATCCTATCTGTTCAGAGAGTTTTTTTAAGTCGACAAAATCCTCGTAACTCAATTCTGTTACTTTATAGATTATACGGATTTCCAGTTTTCCTCGCAGACCGAATTAATCTGACGTAATCAGTAGGAATATAGATGGGACCCGATTTAAGAGCTCTTTTAATTGACTTCTCTATGACAGAGTGCACATTGTCTCCTTCATTTTGTGTGTGTCCCCGGATCAAAAATTATATATATTATATGCTTTTGTGTGTTTGTAATCTGCCATCAGTCATTATTAGAACTTTCAACTCTATTCTCTTGTTTAGAACGTTGAGATTTGGAATCATATTTGACACAGCCTTGACAGTTTGCTGCATCAGGCCATCTATATACCCTTCGGAGTTACACTAGTTCCGAATAGGATAGAGGATGTACCTCTGACATGTTTGGCCATGACGTTATATACAGGAACCGATATAAAGCTGTCATATAGAACCACCTCCTCTTTCTCATTTGTCAGAATCCCATACTTCTTATCGAGATTCGCGGCGAGGATGACTCTGTCAGACATAGCAGAATTATTAGACAATAGTCCATAGTGATCCTTCGATAGGCAAGATGGTAGGGTAAATTAGATAGAAATTGTTTGATTTGGAGCTGTAACTCCTTGAATTGGTCTGATTGACTTAGAAGAACGATCTGTTCCGTGAAAGGGCTGCAGATTCTAATATAAACTCAATTGGGCTAAGGTAATAAGGTTCATTGGCGCGATTTTCTATACGCGCCGCGGGCGTGAAAATCGAATAAATAATAAGATGTGGCCGAATCTTTAAAAATGCAGGTAGATAGGGAACTACATGTGGAAACGGCTGACTCGTAATTTTGAAAAAACTGCGGCAATCCGTCAGCTGATTTAAAAGGGTGTTCCATTTTCTAACCCAATCCGCCCATCTATTTTGTTTGATTCGTGAATTATTAAATTGAATCCATACTTATTGATTATGAATTTCGAATATACCCCTTGTAGCATCAGGTAAGGATGCGAGGATACATTCGTTAAATTTTGAAGAGATCTCTCCCGAATCGATTTGCGATATAAACTATCGGTGTAATTTAAATAGTCTTGTATGGTTTGTGCGTTCCAAGCGCTAAATGGGAGTATTTGATTGAATGCGAGCGCTGTTGCCGCAATAGGTGTACATTGTTTGTTTCGGCTGATTTCCGAATAACGTACATCAGCTTGACAGATTGGTCCCCTAAGAATATTTAAATTTTCTGTATGAAATCTTTGTGCTAGCTCGCCATTATTAGTAACCGAATTTTTCGAGATGGATATTGTCTCCCGTTCCTCAATAACAATACAGCTATTCCTGTGAAAGCTACGGCTATTGTTGTTCTTTGCCGTTCCTCGCAATATGTTGAAATCGTGTTATATAGGTCTTTTCTGTACCCCCGCTACCTTACAGATCTATCTGCAACAATCTTTCCCACCTCTATAAATGTAACGATTTTATTGAAGACATTACTTGTTGCTCCTGGTTCAATCTCTCAAGACTTTCTCTGAGAGATTTCTCCAGGAAACGTTATGTACGTTCGATTCTACACAGAGCGCGATCTTCGGATTGAGATTCCGAGAAACCTTTCCTCATATAGTCCTCTGTCATGGAACGTGCTTTCAGTATCCTGATCAGTTTCATAATCTTCGTTACTTTCTTGCACATTCTGTGTCAGTATCGCTTTCATCTCCATTGTTCTCATCATTCCAAAGAAAATCGAGCATTGCTTCTACGTCAGAAGGATTTTCTATGTTGACATTTTTTTTCTTGAGTTTAAAGCCATTCTATCCTGTAACAACAAAACTTGGTAACTCGATCAGGCGCATTTCATCCCCCAGATTATATAAACAATTGTAATAAATATGGAATAAATTTGTATCTACCAGTTCTTTTGAGTGTCAAAAACGCGAGTACACGACATTTTCATCCAAAAATACGGAGAAAATTTAAGTTGGTAATACTTACGTTATCGGGCGCAATTCATCCAGAAGATAATCACACTCTGTTACTACCACTGAGACACTGAGGAGATTCATGTTTCACACCGTGCATCCTTGATGCTTTATATGTCAGAATGTTGAGACATTTTGTCTGATATATCATCAGAGTTATTGTCTATGACGATGCCTGCAGCAGCATCACTTTTTTTTTCATTCAAAGGAATCTTATGTTTATCGGCACTCTGTACTAATTCACATACAAATATTGCACATTCAGTTCGAAACATATTCAATATTCCTTTAAAATATACTTTACCTGTTATGAAATCTTTCGCAAAGGAATTGCAATTCAAACAATGAGTTGGATAAACGTCGATAGCCCTCAATCATATTATGTCTTCAATAAGACTCATCCATGAAATACATGTACATTTCAAAGAATATTTCTAAATTTTATAGGTTCAAAACTAGATTTCTTTTCATTACATGAAACATCCGAACGTACACTGAAAAATATTCGAATAGTTTCCAAAATGAATATATTTTTTCAATGGAGAATGAACTTACAAACAATACAATGTTAATAAATTATTTAAGTTTTACACAAACAAATACCTTTATTTATATATTTAAAAACGTATTTGATAGCTCCTACAGAAGATATTAACTCCACGTTATATGGCATTCATATTTCAATGATAAATAAGGATTGTAGGGAACCACATCTCTGTTATCTATCACAACATCTTTTGTGATTTCTCTAGGATATTACGATTCGATCGTCATTTCTTCGTCGGTTTACTGGAAAAGGTTACATTTTGGTGGTGTCCGAAAAAGGTTTAGGAAAATAGACTTCCTAAAGCTTCCATGTTCTGAGTATTAAAGTCGTCAATAATCTTCGTATTCTGCTTTTGTCTTCATTGCTGGCCTCTATTCCTCTGCGTGTTGTATTTTCGTATTTTCCTTACGAAATCTTTCGAGAGAGGATGGAGGTCCGTGATCAGAGCTTTCAGGAGGTCCGGATGAATTGAGCCGACAGGAAGGCTCACTGCAGCTCTGTCGCAGCAGATCTTGTTCTCAGCTTGATAGAATAATGCTCTGCAGAATGAGCAGGCATCATTGAGCTGGATTAGGTTATGAGGCGGAGGGTCTAGGTGTTCTACACTCTACAGCCTCACACACGACGGTCGTACAGGCTTGAGTTTTATCATTAACGTTCCGCATAACTGTAGGAATTCCCGACGTCCTTGATGACGAAACTGCTTCTGTTATTATTTCTCCAGAAGAAACGATTCCGAATGTTCGGAATCCTAGACCCTCGGTAAATGATACTGGTCTGCATCTGGCAAACAAAGAACATCAGCAATCCGCACCTCTAGCGGTTGTAAATTGTACAAACCAGCGGGAAGGTTATTCTGCATCAAATATTTCAATAAATTTTGAATATTATTGAAACGTAGTAAACAGGTTCTACCTTCCTCTTCTGCATATTCACCGTTTTCTCCGCGACTGTGCGAATCGAATATAAAATACGCGTTTGATATTTTAGCCAAGCAGGCAGCAGGTAAACTTTAAACCTATTTCAGCCACTTTTCTGTTGCAATGAGCGCAAATATAAGCTTTTGGATCATTCGTTACAGTATTTCACTGAGCGACAATTTTATTTGTCATCACTTGACGCCATCTTGAACAACCATTAAATTGCTAAAGGACCACTAACAATATACAAACAGGACAGGAATGTAATGCAGGCCATGTATATAATAATAATAATAATAATAATTTATTAATCCTTTTAGACATTGAACAATGTATAGGACAGGTCACAAATAGAAAAAATAAGAGAACACATTCGAAGTGAACTTATAGATACAAGTACAAAAAAATCATTCTGAAAAGAAAAATAATTAACAGTTAAATTAATCTATCAGAAAGGTATTCCTCAACACTGTAATAGCATTTTTCATTAACAGAGACTTACATTGATCTTAAATTGAATGTCTTTCATTGATTTGTACATGTTTGGCAGATGATTATATAGTCTTGTCCCTATAAAAGATGGTGTTTGATTCATATTTTTTAGTGTGGTGTCTAGGAATACAAATAACATCCACATGCCTAGTACTGTAATTGTGGAAGTCCGAACATTTCTTCAAAGTATACTTATTTCGATGGATATATAAAAGACAATTTAGAATGAAAATACATGGAAAGGTCAGATTTATACCTTTGGAAACATGAACGACAAGATTCACGAGGCTTAAATACTAATATAAGTCTTATAATTTTTTTCTGGCAAATAAATACTCTCGCCGCATCAACAGATGACCCCCACAGTACGACGTTATAGCAGAGGTGACTATACACCATACTATAGTATATCCCGAGGAGTGAATCCATCGGAGTAGGTCCCTGAGACGTGTTATCGCATAAAAAGAGTTATTCAACTTTTTGCACACGTGATCAACTTGGTAATTCCACCTCAAATTCGATCCACATATAGCCCCAAGGAATTTGACGTATTCTGTTGAAATTAAGTTTCCTTCAGGGGTGTTTAAAGGAAAATGCATCACTTGGGTCAGTCGAACGATTTTGAAAATTTATTACTTGGGTTTTACCCAAATTTACTATCAGGGAGTTTCGGCGGCGGCACCAGTCAAGAAAACGTTCGATAATAGACTCGCATAGGCTTTTCAGCTCCTGCAGACTCCGAGCCTTGATTACTATGGATGCATCGTCAGCAAATAGTATCAGAATGCAGGCCAAAATGTATTCCGGCAAGTCGTTAATAAACAACAAGAAAAGGAGGGTCCCAACACCGATCCTTGGGGGCTCCAGTTGTTAAACATATTCCCGAGAGTTGTGGCCACCAATTCGGACAAAGATCCGGCGATGACAGGAAACTGCGAAATCCATTCAAGAAAAAACTCCTCTGAATCCTACTTGGTACATTTTATTCAGAATGAAAGTATGTATGATCTTTTATTACAGCAGACGTGTAATTATTGCATTTGTTATTTTATTCTTGAGTACAAAATCGAGCTCCACAATTTTGACACCAATTGTTTCATCTTGCACCATATTAGCGGTTGTGTACACAATATTTCTAGTTGTTCAAGACTTATAGTTATTCCGTATCTGACGTCACACGATGAGGAATGTTCGCTTGCCTATTTCTTTTGATTTGTACAGCTGACACTCGATCTGTTATCGATCTTTCCGGTAAAATAGGTGTTTGAATTATTGATAATTGTTGATTTCGTGAGGAGGTATTTGTAGAAATATTCGTTTCCCTCGTTCTTAAATTTTTTTCGCTTTCAGAGGACTCCTCGTCCAAGTTACGTTTTCTCCCGGTCGGAATTTTTGAAAAATAAGTCAATCCTTTCGAGTTGTTCAGTTAAATCTCTCATTTGAGGAACTGAAATAGAATAATTGGAGAAGAAATCGTTTTAGTTCCATTCGCACACATTGTTGGAATCGATGCTCAGCAGTCGAGTCTCCAACAATGAATGTCTTGTAATTTAACAACTAATTGGCGAATCCAAAAATCTAGACGCCCTCTGGTGGCTAATTCCCGAACTACTTTGTCAGTACTGTTTTACTGTTATTTGGTTGTCTCGACTTACGAAGTGTTTTTTATCATTATTTGGGATATTATATTGTGGGTTATTGTTATATTGACTGGATTTTGCAGCAGAAATATTGAGCCAGGAAAAATATCCGAAAAGGTATTTATATTAGTGCTTTCAAATGAATATATAGAGATTTAGTTGAAGATCTGTTTGGAGCTAAGTTTTTTCAGTTCACATTCAGAAATGCAATTTCATAGTTTTTAACTATGGGTTGTGCATCATTCATTAATACTAATTAAAATAGTCTAGAATTTTTTATATATAAACATTATTTCAGTTACATCTTAGTGCATCATTAAGTGAACAAATGGAACAAAGTTCTTCTAATCATAAAAGAACAGTGCATAACTGTAACTGTTGTGTTTTCAATTGTTTATCGACAAAAGCAAGAAAGAATAGGACTAACATTTCACAGGTTTCCTAAGAAAAATGCAGCATCAGTCATATCACCAATACCTTTGATGTACTGGAATAAGTTTGATAAAAGAAAGGCCTGGATAAACAAATTGTTGACCAACCACATATATCAAGGGGTTCCCCCAGTTAGTAAAGCACTAGTTTGAAGGCAAGGTGCCATTATTTTATGGAGCAAAAACACCATTAATAATTTTTTTCATCCATTATGCCTGTAGAATCACACTTATACACTTTATTTGATAGGTTGAAATAAAATACTATTTAACTTAACTCCTTGGATTTACTTCCCAGTCAACTATATATAAGAATGATACATCTGTTACATTCTGTCAATACCTGTATTCACTTTCCGATCCAGTTATTATATATTATAAGTCATCTCTCAACTTCAAGAGTAATACCTCGTTCAACTACATCGGGATCTGAATACGTTTTTAGCAATCCATACACTACATCTCTTCCTTTCAACAATTAGATAATTGTTAATTGACGAGGGTTTTCCAAACTACTTCAGTATCATTATGGTATTAGCAGCAGTTATTTATCGCATTATGTGAATTTCTTTAGCGCTTAGTAATTGACTATAATTGAAAACGGTATTCAAGCTCAAATATGCACCATTGTTCCTGTTGAATTATTGTCTATTTCGCCAAGATTAGACTGAAGGAAACCAATTTTTCACCTTAATTTTATAACTTTATACAAATTAACCACAATCCACTAATTACTTTCAATATGTCCAATAAATATATAGATTTTCAAAAAAATCGTACAAAAACCTCCATCTCGCTATACTTATCTTGAAAATAGTACTGACAAACGTCAAAGTTGTTTACAGTTCGCAGCGCCATCAACGCTAATTGGATTCGCCAATTGTCTATTTGGTGTTTGGGGATACCATCGAGAAAGTCGATTGAGAGAAACTTGACTGTTTTGGCTTCTTGATGTAGCATTGCTTCGTCTTTGATGTCTCGATAAGCTTCTTGATGCAGCTACAGAATCCCTGTGGTTCTTTTACTTTTTTTGTTTATTTTACGACAAGACAAATTTCTTGCTGAATATAAAAGCGGTTGGTATATCTCATCAATGAATCACATATTTAAGCATTAGTTTGATCAGGTTTACTATTTTCAATGATTGAAATTTGAATTTAGATTTCAATTCTTTAAATAATAATAAATTATTCAGCAAAAAGACCATTATATTTCAGATCTATAAATAACTGTTGATTTATCTATTGTAATGATAATTTGAAATGAACTGATATAGTTCAGTACATGTGAAATGATTCTATGAAAATCTATATCTCTAAATATTTAACAGAAATGTTGAATTATTTATGAAAATATATGAAAATAATAGATCAATGATAGAAATTTGAATTTTTCAAAATACTAAAAGAACAGGAATCTCAATTTCAAGTTAAAGTGTATTACAATAATCTTCAATTTCAAAATAGGTCGAATCGACATTTGTATTATAGCAAAATTCAATCATTAATAAAATCAATGTGATATATTTAATTTAAAATATTATACTTACCAGATTTATTGATATTCTCGATTCAAGTATATAGGTGATAAACTGATATTTTGAGGAATATGAACAAGAAAAAAACAACAGTAATTGGGTAAAAATTTTTGATGGAATTTTGATATTCATTTGATATAATTTCGAATGTTTAGTGTTTATATATTAATGGGTTCGTACTCATCATAAAATTTAAGAAAGCCTGAGCACGTGCTTTTGAGCGCATGTCTATTCTTGAAGCAATGAGGCTATCCTCTAAAAATTTTGTATAGGGCTTGGGATTAATAATGAAATAAAATGAAAAGCCTCAGCTCGATCGGAATGATGTTCTGGAAATTATTCAAAAACTGAAATATGTAAATACTGGTTTCTGATGATGCGAACGTTCAACTTTCAGTATCCATTTTCATTCACGAAATAAATTTCACTCGAATCGGATATATTCTTATGGAAATATAGGAAGATGTAGTGGACTTGAGTCAATGAAATGTGAGTGTGTGCGGTACCGGCTGCTGATAGATTTGGTGGTGTCACAAGATCGACATCTAAAGTAAGTGAGGAACCTGAAGTCGGATTGGACGTCAATTGCTATTCGTTCACTTCCATATACTTACATCTATTTTGTCGGTATGTTCATCTTTCCGAATTGTTTGGTGTCTGTAGTTATCGGGATTGTCGAGTTGATGTCTGGAACGGGAGTTTCAGTGGCTAGATTTTCGATGGGTGCTTGCTTAATAACGTGTGACCATAATATCTGTTTTGATATATAAATTTTTATGTATTACAGTAATTGCCAAGAACATTGAATATGCATTTCTTTTGTGGAGGGAATAAAATTCATTAATACTCGACAATTATCAAACTTTATTCGTTTAATCATTCTCAGTAAGGTCAACACAGCAGTGCTTGTACCAGCCTACTGTGCAATCAGAGCATATTTCCATTTCATTCCTAACTGTAGGTCTTGGGGCTAGTTAGAGATACGGCTTCAGATTTGACGTGGTCGTATATAACCACACCTGGTTCAAGTGAAAAATATGAGGTTCACAGCTCTTTGAGTACCTAGAGGTCAACAGCTGGTATTGAAGTTACACTACAGATATTGATTTCATCTGTTTGTTGTCATGAAGAATATGTATTTTAAATGATACTTACTTACGTTGATTCTCCACTAGAGAACAGCATAATTCATGTGTCGACAGTTTTTTGGTTTTACAAATTGTAAGGCGTTTATGTAAATTACTCTGTCAACTTTGTTCAGCAGCCCTAAACCTAAAAATTTAAAAAATTGAAAAAAAACTCGTTATACCTTCATTAGAGTTCAACGAACGTTC
>CM024243.1:71954552-71984552 GCA_013421045.1 Propylea japonica
GGTTGTGGTAAATCGAAAGCAGGATTCCTTGGAGGTGTATAATGTGGGTAATTTATAGGATCTTTTTTTGAATTGATGAGAGCTGACTGGCGATTCGATTTCATTTGTCTCTTTGAATATATGCTTTTTTGGAGTTGATGTCAATATTTGTGGTGATTGGATTGATTTCAAAAACTAATTTGTCGTAAAAACGGTTTTGGTACTGTCTTCAATAAACCAGCTGTCTGTTTAGTTTCAATACGATCTAATCGTTTGGTGATCGGTTCAAATAATCGAAAATTGATTGATCTTGCTCATTTCTACCCAGTTTTGTATGTTAGAAGTTCTTTCCTAACATCCTTGATAAGCCGCTGAATTTTAAGCTTCCTTTGTTGCTCATTATCAATCTTCATTTTAGTGATAATCAACTCATACTGAACATATTTTACATAGATTCAAAATATATATCATCGATGTAGTTAATATTTGGAACGTCAACGTTGCACTGAAGCGAGCATCCCGGAGTCAGGATTTCTATGATTCCGGCATTAGGATCCTGGAGTTTAGAGATGTTTGAAATTTCTTATATATTTATCAAACCCTTGACGATAACGTCCACCTTCAACATCAAGTTCTTTACGATAACAATGAATCCATATTTGTTAGCGTTCCAGCAGTGTGCACAGAGTTTTTTGAATTCTTCATAGGACATATCTGGCGAAACATTTTCATCGAATGCATGTTTCAAATTTATATCATCTTGCTTAAATAACACAATTATATTTAAATTGTCACGGCATAAATTTGCTAGCCATTACATATGTTTGACATAAAAATGCTAACATGCTACATCAATAGCTTTAATGTCGTCCCATAGAATAATAAGCTTTGATTTTATCTTGCTTATCTCCCAACATCATCGAAATGATGATTGAATTCTCTTCAGCCTGATTGGGATCTATTATCTCATCATTTTCTTTATATGATAAAAGCCTATTTCTGGTACACCTCTGAGAACTTGTTCTAGCAATTGATATTTTGGTTGATATAGACTTTAGAGTAAATGTTAATATTTTTGAATCGTAATCCATTTGGAGATAACAGTAAACTTAAGAGCGCATTAGATTTTCCACAACCACTCGGTCCAGCGAACAGGATCCTACAACTATCAGGAAACAAATCTCCATGTTCGATATTTTTTCATTCTCTAAAATATCTAAATTTTCAACAGATAAAACTGATGGTTGTTGTTCAATTTCCATTTTATTTACTAACGCTGTATACGCATTTACACGAGATATATATATTTGATTACCACACTAAAAAATCGTTAGTAACATGTTAACGTTCACGAAAGGAGAAGGTCTGCTCAACACAATCATCAATAAACTACCTATTGAGCTCCATTTACCGCAATACGAGTATTGTGGTCCAGGAACTAAACTAGAAAACGATTGCAAAGGGTGATCCTGGAATTAATAAGCTCGATTCAGCTTGTAAAGCTCACGATATAGCCTATTCGAAATCTTCTAATTTGAAAGAAAGACACGAAGCTGATAAAATACTTGAAAATAGTGCATGGGAACGTGTTAAAGCAAAGGACGCTAATTTGAAAGAAAAGACTGCCGCATTATTCGTTACTGGAGCAATGAAAGTAAAACGAAAACTCGGAATGGGATATCTAAAAATAAAAAGAAATCCTTCCGTTCGGTTGTTATTAATCCTGTCTCAAAGGTTTTACAAAATCCAACACAAATGATCTACAGAAATCTTCATCTATAGCTCTCAAGCAGCTCGAGCAGCAATTAGGAAAGTTGGAGGAAAACGTAACATTCATATACCTCGTACAATTCCATTTCAAGCAAAATCGGGTGGTATTCTTCCACTCATACCAATATTTGCAGGGCTTTCCGCTTTAGGAACTATGATTGGAGGTGCAAGTGCTGTTGCAAAAACAGTTATAGATGCGAATAATGCGAACGAAAACTTGATGAGGATAAACGTCACAATCGAGCAATGGAGGCTGTAGGTCATGGATTATATTTGAAGAAATCGAAAAGGGGATATGGACTATTCTTAAAAAAAAAAATCAGTTTAGATAATTTGCCGAAAAGAGCCTTATATGATTATGAAATAGCTGAATATGGTAGAAATATTCCACATTTTAGAGGTGTTTTCATGAGAGATACATTACCCCACTCAATTTTCAATAAAGAATGTGGTGTAGTCAATTTAGATTCAAGTACTAATCCAGGTACTCACTGGGTGGCATATATTAAAAAAAAAGTAATATTGAATACTTTGATAGTTATGGAAATTTGAAACCACCTAAAGATTAATTAAATATTTTGGAAACTCTATGATAAAATATAACAGAAATGATTATCAGAAAAACAATCCATACAATTGTGGTCACCTATGTTTAAAATTTCTATTATCTAAGATACAATATATATAAATAAAGAGCATTGTTTTATAATTTTGTCAGTCATGTCTATGCTATTCACGTTGAAAGATCGATCTTCAATACTATCAATCGACCTTCCTGTTCCAATAGAATTGAATCCTAATGATCAATACGGTCTCGCATTAATTGGATTTTACACTTATAATACGATTCCGAATATTGAGAATCAAAAATTTTATTATTTCAATGAACAATCGAAAAACGAAATAAAGAAGAAGAGAAAATTCATTGAGATTCCTACAGGAACATACGAGATAAGTGATATTGAAGAATTTCTCAAAATAAACTGATTCATAAAACAACCTCAAGGATAAGAATATTGAAGAAATTTTCTTTTTACGACCTAACCTTAATACACTGAAGTGTGAAATTTATCATAAAGATTTTGATATTGATTTCACTGAAAACGATTCAATTGGCAGGCTCTTAGGTTTTTCCAAACGTATTCTTCAATCTGGTAAAATTCATGAATCTGACATACCTGTGAACATTGTCAAAGTTCAGACGATACATATAGATAGCAATATTACCGAAGGAGCTTACTATAATAATTTACCTTCACATACAATATATGAATTTTCAGTTGATTCTGATCCTGGATATAGTATTGATCAAGTTCCTAGAAATTTAATTTATCTTCCATTATCAACATCGAGAATATACAACATCACATTGAAAGTACTCGATCAGAATTCAGAACTCGTTAACTTTAGAGGTGAAGAAATAATAATAAGACTGGAATTGAAAAGATGGTCCTGATAATCAACACATCATATAAACTTCCACTTCATCATCGTCAACGAAATCAGTAGTGCGAGAGTCGCGCAAGAAGCTAGGTGGAAAGCTCACTATTAAAAATAGATTATTTTTAAAATCTTTGGGATATGTTGTCCAGCAACACTTTTAACATATATCAACCATTCATCAATGATGAATCGATTGTTAAAGTGGAAACTCGAACATATCTACCATTTATCAAATCTTTCAATAATAATGATAGCATTGAAATTACTATAAACCGAACTGATACATGGCTACTGATGCATGATGCTGCACTGATTATCAAGGGTAAACTTGAAAAAACTGCTGGTAATGGAAGTATTAAGATTGTTTTGAATGGAGGAGCTTTTTTATTTGATTCAATTTCATATGAATTGCATGGAACTGAAATAGACTCTGTAAGAGATCCAGGATTGTTAAGTACAATAAAAGGTTATCTGTGTTATGATAAAGATTCTGTGAGAGAACTTGAAACAGCTGGATGGTCCTTCCCAATACCCCAACAATAAATACTAATGGTAGTTTCATATTTCGAATACCTCTAAACATTTATTGAATTTCTTCGATGATTATAAATCAGCAATTTGTGGAAAGCAGACTATTAGATTAATTAGAGCACAAAATGATAATAATGTAATACATATAACACCTGCGGCACAGGAAGCTGCTCACACAACTAAAGGACAGATTCAGATAGATAGTATAGAACTAAAGTCAAACACATTTATCCTAACGATATATTGAAGTTGGAATTACTGGAGTCAATGAAATCCAATCGACCGATATTATTTCCATTCAGAAAATGGGAAATTCATGAATTACCCTCTCTAAACAACCAATTCACTAACTGAGATATGGACTGTTAAAACAACATCTAATATTGATCATCCTAGATATATTGTTTGTTGCTTTCAAACTAATAAGAAAAATGTTGATACTGAAGATCCTACACTATTCGATAATATTGATATTTCCGATGTCCGACTGCTATTGAATGGAGAATTCATTCCACAAGAAAATTTAAGATTGAATTTTGAAAAGAATGAATACGCAGAAGCATATTATAACTATACAGAATTTCCGGATAGTTATAAATATCTGAAAACTAATCCAGTACTTCAATATTCTGATTTCAAGAACAGATGTCTATTCGTTATCGATTGTTCCAGACGTAGTGAATCATTCAAATCTTCAACTGTTGACATCAAACTTGAAATAGAGTCTAGGAAGGGATTTCCTATCAATACCAGAGCATATTGCATTGTTGTATACGACTGTGTTATGGAATACCTACCTCTAACGGAATCAGTTCGAAAGCTTACTTCATTATGAAAGGTTGTGTGTTAGTGCTTGACATCCAAGGGTTTATTATTAATGAAGAATTTATTGTAAAAGAATTGGCTGCATATAATGGATCTCAATTTATCATTTCTTATTCAAGCCACCATAAACTACTCTCGTTTATCGAATAAAGATAAAAGGACTGTGAAATATTTAGAAAACCATCATCATGGATTAAAATTTGACTATGGATTTATTCAATATAAAGAATTGTCACAAATAATTACCGATATAACACATGGATATGATACTATCGTCATCAAAGGACATCAAAAATATGATTTACTATTAAAATTCTTGAAATCTACAAATATAATCAATGTAGAGGATTATGAAGATTCACCTAATATGGGTGAAAGTTATCCTGAATGTATGGCACATCAACGAACTCCAACTATTTGTTCCCTAACAAATTGCAGAACTCTTTATCGGATTGAGCGTAATGAAAAATGGTATGAAGTATTTAATAACGTTGAACGCTTTTCCGAGTCACAATGTAAATCACGACGTATTGTACTGAATAAAAAATTATAGTCAATTTTATATCAATTATTTCCACCTCTCAACAAAACTGATAGTTTCTTAAATATTATAATAAAGGGAATCGGTAAGATATTAGTACACAGCTAGATTCCCTTGAAGAAAGGTGTAAAAATGAATCTCCTAGTAATATTGATAAGTCTATTGATTCCATGCTATTCAACACATTTGGATCATGAAATGGAAACAGCAAAATCTTATTTGATAAATTATGGATACCTATCAAACAATAATTATTCTGATACAGAATTAGTAAATAATAATAACTTTTCAACAGCCATCTTAAAATTTCAAGAGTATTTTAGACTGTCTGAAACAGGTAGTCTGAATACGGAAACAATTGAGTTGATGCGAAACCAAGATGTGGTGTAATAGATTTTCCTAAAAATTTTGCAACTACAACTGGTCAATGGAATAAAAAAAATATTACATGGAAATTTCACAGAGGTAATACTGATGATGAATTTATAGCATCTAAATCATTTGAAATTTGGAGTGAAAATTCAGGATTAAAATTCTTCCAAAGTAATATACTACCAGATATTCTTATTAAATATAGTGCTGGTAAACATAATATGACAAGTAGTTGTGATGGAAATCGAACATGTGGATCTGGTTTTGATGGTATTGGTCCAGTATTAGCTCATGCATACTTTCCAAATAATGATAAATGCATCGAAATTCATATTGATAAGGATGAAAAATGGTTCAAAAAGCTTGGTTCTCCTACACCAGGATTCATGTCTCTCTATTTAGTTTTAATTCATGAAATTGGACATGCCTTAGGATTGTCACATTCCAATGACAACAAATCTATAATGAGACCGTATTATTCTGAAGAAGAAATAAAAACAAATGAATTATCTCAGACTGATATCGATGCAATACAATCTTTATACGGTATTCACGTTCGAGCAACAACAGTACGTTCAATAACATCAACCGCAACAATTAAATCATCATCATCATCATATCAAACTTCGGAAACAATCATTGGTCAAGGTCGGTAAAACCAAATTTATGTGCAATAAAAATAAAGTGGAAAGAATTGCTATTATCAATAATCATATATATCTGTTTTACAAGAATTGGGTGTGGCCCATTTCATTAGTGGATAAAATAATTCATCCTCCAGTGAAAGCTTTAGAATATATACCCTTTGGTTATTTAAATTTCTCAAACATTCATCTATATCAAAGACCTAATGATGAAATTGGGTTATTTTATATAACATTTTCTATCGAATGGATTCGAACAGTTTTGCTTTACTTGAAAGGAGAGAATATTATAGGATGGATCTTCCCAGATTTATGAAAGTTCAGGGTGTTTTTAATAGTTACAAAGGTAAAACATATGTCATATATGACAATCATTTGTGTGCTGAAATTGATGAATGTCATTACGAAGGAAATCAGTTAAATATATCAGTGATATATTTCCTGGAATTCCAAGTAATATTTCATCAGTTTTTCGATATATCGATGGCATCATTTATTTCCTTAAAGATGATATGGTATATGAATTTGATGAATTTCTCAACAAAGCAACTGGTTCATACAAATTTGAATTAGAAACTTTATTGAAAATACCATGTCAATCTGAGGGATTATTGAAACAATTAAAAAACCTTTTGAATATGATTATAATGAATAAAATAATCGTCAGTAACACAGATTAGTTTTATATTTGTGGAGGGGGATGATATATTAAACACTTGCTATCTTATGATGATGTTAGTAGTAAATAAGCATTACAATATGGATTTGTATGACTTCTATAAATCTAAAATATTTTATGATCGTTTGTGTGACGACTTGTCTTTTGCTCACACATATCATGATAGTGAAAAATTTTCTAAAATTCTATCTGATTTAGGTCTTTTCACTCCAAACGATATTTTTTATGAATTGATAGAATATAATTCTCCTAGGAACATAATAAAACAAGTGTTTGATCATAAATATCAAAATGATTTATTCATTCAAGATATTCAATCATCAATCTGGAATAGTGAAGTAACAATGAGTGAACTAAAACATATATTGGATGATTATGGAAATCTCACAGAGTATGATATCATGAACGTTCAAAACCTGCTAGATGATGAAGAATTCAATAACAAGTATCCTAAATGTAATATTCAGAATAATTACAAACCTCTTCATTCATTTATGGATGAAATGATTAATATTGCTTCATACTGCGGGAAATACACTCTATTATGTGACCTACTGGAAGAGTTTAAAGATCATGGAATTGATTTTAAGTTTGATCCTATTAATAATATTTCTCATAAGAAGACTATGAACACTCTGAATAGTGGTATTGCAGGAACATTATCAGAAGATGATCAAGCTGGAAATTTTGAAGCCTCTAGTGATATTATTGTGTTAGAACAGATTAAACAAAAATTACTTCAAACGTAGATATTTCGTCTTCATGTATCATTATAATATTAAGGTTAATTAAAACAATGTAGAAATAATTTGTTTTATTCATGACTAGGATGATAACAATTATATTAGACAGATAACGCCCAAACTTCTGTGGTTTCTGCACCACTCAAATAGTAATATTTTATTTGCTTCCATTCAAACAAATATATGAACCCTGCTTGCGCTGGGTCACCTTTCCCATCCTCCCCACACAGTACTATAAGCGGTTTTGATCTAACGAAAGAAGAAAAATAATCAATATATGAAGTTTACGTAATAATATTCGAAAAAACTTACAGTTGAGAAGGCGGAAGCACTTTTCTTAGTTTCTTCATCAATAATTTTTCGGATTGGGCATCTAAAGAACTCATTTTTAAATCAGCACAAAAAATAGTTATTCTGTTATGATATAAAATTGATATCAACCGCTTCTCGTTTTTATAGGGAACAAGAATTGCGGTCGGACCTGATGGCTTAATATCCTATGTTCATGGATATTACCTCATGAAAAAAAAAATGATGACAAAATATTTATCATCAACCGCGTTTCAAAATAACTTCCTCACATGTCGTAAACAGACGCGAGGCCCACAAGAATTGCGGTCGGACCTGATAACCTAATATCCTACGGAAATTACTTCATAGAAAAAATGATGTCAAAATATTCATCATCAAAATAACCAATTTACATCCCATAAACAAGCAAGGCCCCTGAGGCCGGAAATTCGGACCCCTGACCCCTACCCCCCTCACACCTACCCCCCGAGCCCCTCGCGATTTTCGGTCGCAGACTCAGCGCCCTCGGATCATAGCCGTCGGAATTCTAACGCCTTACCCTTTTTTACCCTTTCGTCGAACCGCTACTGACACTAATCCACATGTCTACGTACACGACGCTTACACGCATGTCAAACTAAACTGACACACCTAGAACCACACCCTGTGGCGGCCATTTTTTTTTCACTTCCGGTCGGGATCCCGCTTATCCTATCTACTTCTTCATTTAATTTGGATGATTTGAATGTTGAATTATCTGGTATTCCTGTCCCTGTTTTGACTTTTTTTTGTCTATTGTCAATTAGATAATTGTTAATTGACAGAGGGTTTCCCAAACTACTTTCAGTATCATTATGATATTAGCAGCAGTTATTTATCGCATTATGTGAATTTTTTTTAGCGGCTATAGTAATTGACTATAACGAAGAGGTATTCTCCTTTTGATAAAGGACCAATAACTACAATGCCCACCAATATTAGGTGCTTACAATTGAGGACTTGTTCACCTTCTATTATGTATCTTTTATTGGGCGTAGCCCCCAAATAATTGAAAACGGTATTCAAGCTCAAATAGTGCACCATTGTTCCTGTTGAATTATTGTCTATTTCGCCAAGGATTAGACTGAAGGAACCAATTTTTCACCTTAATTTTATAACTTTATACAACATTAACCACAATCCACTAATTTACTTTCAATATGTCCAATAAATATATAGATTTTCAAGAAAATCGTACAAAAACCTCCATCTCGCTATACTTATCTTGAAAATAGTACTGACAAACGTCAAAGTTTGTTTACAGTTCGCAGCGCCATCAACGTTAATTGAATTCGCCAATTGTCTATTTGGTGTTTGGGGATACCATCGAGAAAGTCGATTGAGAAACTTGACTGTTTTGGCTTCTTGATGTAGCATTGCTTCGTCTTTGTTGTCTCGATAAGCTTCTTGATGCAGCTACAGAATCCCTGTGGTTTCTTTTACTTTTTTTGTTTATTTTACGACAAGACAAATTTTCTTGCTGAATATAAAAGCGGTTGGTATATCTCATCAATGAATCACATTATTTAAGCATTAGTTTGATCAGGTTTACTATTTTCAATGATTGAAATTTGAATTTAGATTTCAATTCTTTAAATAATAATAAATTATTCAGCAAAAAGACCATTATATTTCAGATCTATAAATAACTGTTGATTTATCTATTATAATGATAATTTGAAATAAACTGATATAGTTCAGTACATGTGAAATGATTCTATGAAAATCTATATCTCTAAATCTTTACAGAAATGTTGAATTATTTATGAAAATATATGAAAATAATAGATCAATTGATAGAAATTTTGAATTTTTCAAAATACTAAAAGAACAGGAATCTCAATTTTAAACTTGAAGTTTATTACAAATAATCTTCAATTTCAAAATAGGTCGAATTGAATTTATATTATAGCAAAATTCAATCATTAATAATAATCAATGTGATATGTTTAATTTAAAATATTATACTTACCAGATTTATTGATAATTCTCGATTCAAGTAATATAGGTTGATAAACTGATAATTTTGAGGAATATGAACAAAAAAACAACAGTAATTGGGTAAAAATTTTTGATGGAATTTTGATATTCATTTGATATAATTTCAAATGTTTAGTGTTAATATATTAATGGGTTTCGTACCTATCATAAAAATTTAAGAAAGCCCTGAGCACGTGCTTTTGAGCGCATGTCTATTCTTGAAGCAATGAGGCTATCCTCTAAAAATTTTGTATAGGGCTTGGGATTAATAATGAAATATAAATGAAAAGCCTCAGCTCGATCGGAATGATGTTCTGGAAATTATTAAAAAACTGAAATATGTAAATACTGGTTTCTGATGATGCGAACGTTCAACTTTCAGTATATCCATTTTCATTCACGAAATAAATTTCACTCGAATCGGATATATTCTTATGGAAATATAGGAAGATGTAGTGGACTTGAGTCAATGAATGGAGTGTGTGCGGTACCGGCTGCTGATAGATTTGGGGTGTCACAAGATCGACAATCTAAAGTAAGTGAGGAACCTGAAGTCGGATTGGACGTCAATTGCTATTCGTTCACTTCCATATACTTACATCTATTTTGTCGGTTATGTTCATCTTTCTGAATTGTTTGGTGTCTGTAGTTATCGGGATTGTCGAGTTGATGTCTGGAACGGGAGTTGCAGTGGCTAGATTTTCGATGGGTGCTTGCTTAATAACGTGGACCATAATATTCTGTTTTGATATATAAATTTTTTATGTATTACAGTAATTGCCAAGAACATTGAATATGCATTTCTTTTGTGGAGGGAATAGAATTCATTTAATACTCGACAATTACTCAAACTTTATTCGTTTAATCATTCTCAGTAAGGTCAACACCAGCAGTGCTTGTACCAGCCTACTGTGCAATCAGAGCATATTTCCATTTCATTCTCTAACTGTAGGTCTTGGGCTAGTTAGAGATACGGCTTCAGAATTTGACGCTGGTCGTATAACCACACCTGGTTCAAGTGGAAAATATGAGTTCACAGCTCTTTGAGTACCTAGAGGTCAACAGCTGGTATTGAAGTTACACTACAGATATTGATTTCATCAGTTTGTTATCATGAAGAATATGTATTTTAAATGATACTTACTTACGTTGATTCTCCACTAGAGAACAGCATAATTCATGTGTCGACAGTTTTTGTTTTACAAATTGTAAGGCGTTTATGTAAATTACTCTGTCAACTTTGTTAAGCAGCCCTAAACTAAAAATTTAAAAAATTGAAAAAAAAACTCGTTATACCTTCATTAGAGTTCAACGAACGTTCAAACCCGTGAAATTTATAGAAAACCTTAGAAAACTGCAGGCTCTCTTTGTACCATTTTGCTTAATTGGAGGGGGAAGAATTAGTTTTATGTCCTTAATATCGACCAGAGCCAATGTCTTCTACCAAGGGAAAAACAAATGCTTCATGCATTTTGCTGCTTTTTCGACAATATGATATTTCAATATCCCCATCGACCACTTTCGTCACCTTTCCCACATAGTAAATTTTTTTTCGGTCTTGAAACTCTACTAAAACATAGTCGCCTGTGTGGACTACCTCAATTTCTTGAAACTCCATTTGACGTGAATCTTCCTCGAATAATGATACCTCTGAAGAAGAATCAGAAGTGTAATCAGGTTCATCGGGCTCAGATTCAACGTTCTCATCAGAGACTTTGCGTTTTATTTTTTTAGTTTTTTTTGCTTTTTCTGTTCTTTATTTTTTTCATTTGCTTTATTTTCGATTAGAGTTTTTTCTGGAATCATGCTTCGACCCCTTTTTCTTGGTTTTGCATTTTTCTGTCTAGGCGGCGCTTTTGGATAGCCTTTTATTTGCTCAGGGGTAATGAATTTTTTAAGCGTTGGGTCAGATCTTTGAATACCTTTTTGTGTTGATGCCGCTTCATCACAAAAATTATTTATCTTTTCCTGAGGTTGCGAGGGACCTGCTTCGTCAGAATTGATATCATTATTATTATGTTGATCACTCAACATGATATGGCCAGGCTGCGCTTTATCATAATTGATGTTAGGCCGATCGGTAACAGAGCAGCAAAGAAAATCTTCGTCGGAGAAAATATCTTTGTTGAAGGGATAAATCTCACACCGTTCAAATCCTTTTTGTGATGTTTTCTGGCGTCATTGCCTTCTGATGCGCAAACCTGCTATTCATAAAACGAAAAAGTTTTTCCTGGATTATTTTTCATCCAATTATCTATAGCCGTTGAATAGAATTTTTTAAAAGGCGCAAAGCATGTGACGTCCAAAGGTTGAAGTCTGTTACTACAATGCGGTGGCAAAGTAATGATCGTCACCCCATTATTTTTTGCCATGTCGATAGCTTCGATCGACATATGGCTGGCGTGGTTATCCATGATTAGAACTGTAGGGTTGTCTTTAGATGATAAGCTATACTTGATAAAATGTTCCGTTACCCTTGGAAATAGATCTGCACTCATCCATCCGCTAGGTGAAGCTAAAGCCAATGTACCAGGAACAGCATTCATTTGCATATGATCCCGAAATTTTACAAGTGGAAATACCATGGCTGATGGAATTGAATTTCCTGATGCACTAATAATGCACGTAGTAGTTACTAAAATTCCACGTTCGGCAGATGCTGCATTGGAAACGGTCCTTGCACCTTTCTGGGCGATGACTTTTACAGATTTGCTTGGGACTGTGCTAGTGGCCGTTTCATCCAGATTGAATATTCGAGAGCCATTGAGTTGATCACCAAATCTATTTAAAGCTTCTTCCAGGTTGTGGAAGAATAACGCCACATTTGGTCTTGTAAAAGATGTCATTCTTGACAACGAGCAGTTCTCTGGTTGTCTTATGCTCAAAGTTCCATTTCTCTTAAAAAATCCTCGCATCCAATCTAAAAGAAAAGGTAGGCTGTTATTTTTTTCTATTTTCAATAGTGAATTTTAGTTTTTGATGGAATGAGTTGAACATATTGAGTGTTGATATATGGTCTTCAGGTACGAGTAGAATTGTATCGTCAACATATATTTTCATGATGGGGATGTAAAAATTCAGCTTACCGGCAACATACTCAAATGCCTCCAACATGACCAACTTAGCAAAATCAGGACTGGCAGGGGATCCCATCGCTGTTCCATCCAACTGTTTATAATAAATATTGTTGACAATAAAGTAGCTGCTGTCGAATACAATATCAACTAATTCAATGAAACTGTGTTTGTCTAATTCTGTGAAACAACTTATGTATCGCCATCTTTTTGTAATTATTTCGATAACTAAGGACTTTGGAATGTTTATGAACAAGGACACAACATCGAGAGACACCAGCTTGTAATTTGCTGGTTCATGGATGTTTTTCAGTTCCTCAACTAAAGAGAACGAGTTCTTTAATTTAAACTGCGAAGAGGAAAGAACGTTACTTAAAGTTCCGGATAGAAATGAGCCTACATTATATCCAGGTGAACCTATGCAACTTACAATATGTAGGTCTGAAACTGATAACTGGTTTGTGAGTTTTCCTCAAGCAGTATAATTTTGGAGGTATGCTGTTGTGTCTGATTAGTTCTTTATATTGTGTTCCATTGTGTTGATGAATGAATGATAATTATGATTGAAAATTTTATTCAATATTGAATTTCGTGAATTAAAATCTACGAATAACTGATTTATATAAATTTTTGTTTTTTATCGGTAAAATTGATCATTATGAAATGATTAATATAAAATGTCATTGGAAAAGTTAAATTTATTTCTTTATAATTTACATCAACAAAAATATATGATGAAAATTAATTCATGGAGTTATGAAATCCATATTAATCTGAATCACTATTAGAAGTATATGAAACTTCGTAGTAATTTTTTTTCGGACCGTTGTAGGTGGTCTTTGAATTCCGGACGGACCAGGTTTGATCTAATGAACTCATTTGATTTCTTGTTCTGAAAGAAACTGGTTCTACTTGTTTTGGAATATTATGATTACGAATTATTTCATCTAAGTCAATATTTTGAAAAACATTTCCGTATTGAAAATATCGTCTTCATCAGTTCCATAATCAGGATCACTGTTTTGTCTCGACATCGGACGATCTACCCTATCTTGATCATCTTCTGATTCGGGCTGATCGTTTGATGTTATTACTTGACGTCTTAATGTATGACCATTTCGACCGGTTTCATTATCAAGAACGCTAGGGAATACTATATTGCTCGTAAAGCGTTTTCTCCCTCTGAATTTAAGGTTCCTTGTTTTTCCAGAATCTTCGATGAATATTTGATCCCATCGATATTACCTACTCTGGAAAACGCAACATACAATTGACCATGCGTGAAACATGGTCTCTTAGGCATATACCTACTCGGTTCAAAGTTTGTCCTTGAGATTTATTAATCGTCATTCCATAAGCGAGACGAATAGGAAATTGTAGACGAACAATTTCCTTGGTAACATTATATGTTTGCTTTCATTTTTATTCTTGGCAATAAAATTTCTCTCCGATTCTTTGACCGGTTAAAAGTTCACATTCGATACAATGATCACCTAGACAGTATCTTTCATTCGTGATGCATTGCATTCGCCTTGATCTACGTCTGAATTACGCAATAACATTACTATTGCACCAACTTTTCATAGTAATCGTGGGGCGGTAGAGATGGTGAACTTATTGAATTCAATAAGTCTAAGGGGCTGTAAATCGTCGTCATCTTCTTCAGCTCCCATATACGAGTCTTCGCTCAAGTATATTTTCGATTCTGTCGTTTCGATTTGTTCGATAATCATGTTATTTATTGAATCGACGGCAACATTCGTTGGACAAAGGATTGCTCGAGATCCATTTGCATTAACCGTAAAATTTCCATAATAATAATAAATTCGATCAATTGTTCGATCGTAGGAACTTGGAAACGGGAAGGTATTTCAATGAGATTATCTGGTGCTATCGGAGCACTCTTTTTGTTCAATTTTATAAACGGTAGTTCACCATCGCCCATTTTCAATAACCATTGATCGAATGTTAAATTGGACAAATCTTTGTGAGTTATGGCTATTGCAGGATTGTTAGTTACCCGCATGTTTATGGTCAGTTTTAATTTGACGAAATATGACCATAGTTTGCTAGCTTTCAAACTTTGAGCAGTTATTTCGTTTCTTTGACTATTTATCATAACGGCAAAATTTGTCTGAAATCACCTCCGAGGAGGGCACTTTTCCCCCACATCGTTTCATATCTTCTCATGATATCTTTTAAATATCGATCTACGGATTCTACAGCGTATCTTGGAGTCATAGGCGCTTCATCCCATATAATGAGTGCAGCTTTTTTTTATAATATCCGATTCAAAGATTCTATTTCGAACCCACAGGAAGTATCTTCAGATAGTTCGAGAGGTAATTTGAAAGATCTGTGAACCGTAGTCCCTCCTATTAATATATTCGCTGCTATAACCTGTCCAGGCAACGGCGATTACTTTTTGATGCAGAATATTTTCCAATACCGTTATTAAAGTATTATAAATAAGTTTTACCTGTTCCACCAGGACCATCCATATAAAAGACGTTTTTCCTTGTATGATCCGTAATTTGATCATTGGTTATACCGTCATTTTCTTGGAGATCCACATATATCTCGACAGGAATTAAAAATTTCATTTTAACTCGCGCAAGCGTTCAAAACGCGCAGGAATATCATTTTTTGATCATTATTGAGTGATGATACTAAGTATTCCGTCTAAGATTAGCTATTCTTTCCATTTCTTCTTCTTCTTCTTCCACCTCGTATACTCTATTTATGTCATGCTCATCAGCATTATCTTCGCTGCTGAAAAGATTCATTTTCGTCACCTAAAGTTACTCCAGGTCGACATCGAGAAATAATTTCCTTTATATTATTCATGCATAAAATGATTGCCTCATGCCGGTTCATTTTCATGCGTTTGAAATCTGCGATCATTGATTTTTTGAATAATTGCCATAAGTTTGCTATTTCTGCTATATCTTCATTAATAGCTATTAGCAGATTAAAGCGAACAATTTACGTAATTTGCGTGGGTGATATCTGAGTTCAGCTTCTTCTAACATTTTCTGAATTCATTACTCTCTTGCGTGATCCAGTTTCTTCGTTGGCAAGACTCTCTGGAAGTGTCACATTTGTATCCGTTTTCGAGAGTTAGAAGGTCGTCGAATGATAATGCTCCTTTAATTCTTTTCAAGAGAATTCTCAAGAAGAATTTTTCAATTTGTTCTTCTAAAGGACTCACTTGCATTAATCTACCGAATTGTTTGCTTACTTGCGAACGTTTACTCCAGCGAGATTCTTTATCGTTCCATGTAAAATGTTCTGGTATATCAATATACCTAAACATTCTGGCATCCGGTTCTTGTTGATTTAATGAACCATGCTTCAAGTTTAGAGGATTTAGAATCAGGTCCCTTGTTAATGTATTTGTGTAAATACATAATAGTATTCAAAGAACCGACCGATTCAAAATTGATGTGGCAATTGTATTTTGCTAGTGCCATTGCGTTATACGGTACAATTCGTCGGTTATTTATTGATTTATTCCACTTATGAACGAAAATGGTTCTACAGTCAGCAGGTCGTTTATATTACGGCCTTTTATTGTGTCCGACAACAAATGCAGTTTCTTCCCTATATAGCAAGAATCGATCCCGCCACCAACCATCGGCCCCAAGCTGCAACCTTGGCTCGTGCGACGACGGACGAGCACGTCCGAAGCCTAGTAAAGTCACATTGTTGACGGTGGATCCGACTTTGAAGGTGGATCCGACTTTGAAGGTGGATCCGACTCTGACGCTGGATCCGACTTTGACGGTGAATCCGACTATGACGGTGGATCCTACTTTGACGGTGGATTTGCCTAAAAAAACTTTTATATAATTTATAAAACGTTTATATTCTTCCACTTTTGTAAAATTTAATAAAAATAACCTATATAAACTGCCACAAATATTAAATGGAGATGTAAATTGTGCACTCAATATTAGAATTGAATTTACCTCTCCATCAAACATTTGTATTTTTCATATTCATTTTTCGAGAAATTTACTATCAGATTAGGAACATTACATACATTTTTATATGATTTTTCAATGAATAATCATGATAATTTAGAGATGGAATATGTCGTAAGCTATTTGATTTGAATTCTTAAAATACCAATTGAAAAACTGTATATCGATAAAATTCAATATTTTTATCATATTTCAGAATCAGAATTCAGTAACTACCCATAGCTAATATCTTTGGCGTACTCATTATTCGAAGAGCCGTCTTACATTTCACGATTGGGGTTTCGATTATTATATTACTAGCGACCCGCCCCGGCTTCGCACGGGTGCCTCGTACTCGCTATTTATAGGCACGCTCTTGCTTGCCACCACATGGCTTCGTTTTATGTAAATTGCGTTTGGTGATTAAAGATGAAGAAAAAAATTTTTTTTTCATATTTGAAAAGGAAACTTTTATTCATTTCACAACAGTAATGAATTCATTTCGATTACAAAAATGAAGTGTTATTTAGTTGAATTTCTCTAAGTAAATGAAAGTGAATCCAAAGTAAATACTGAATCGAAACGTTATACGTGTCCGGAAACTATCCGTTTTTGTGAAGTGCTCTTTGGTAAAACATATTTTTGTTTTTTGGTCTGACGTTAACACAAACAAAGCGGATGGTTTCCCAACTCGTGAACACGCAACGTATAACTGCCCATGTGAAAAACAATGATTTTCTAGTCAGGCCAGTAGATCTACATTTTCAAGTAGATTTGTGAAACCGGTAGATCTACCTTTCTAAGTAGAATAATTTAACAGGTAGATCAATTGAACCGATAGATCAGATGAACAGTAGGTCATTCGAACCGTTTTATATACGTCGATAGATCATCATTGGTTATTGATGTTATAGATATTTGATCTATTTCTGGGTATCTGTCTGACTACACTACACACCCTGTATATACTCAGAGCGTCTATTGAACATTTATAAGAAAAGTTATACAAATGTGTTATGAAGTAAAAAATTACAATATTTGACATTTTACGGAAACACCTTGTATAAATCCAAAGCATAATATATTTTAAATCCCACCATCGATAGTAAATCATTTGAAATTCAAAAACTTCTTCGTTTCTGTTGAAATGTCCCCGCAATAATGCAGAAATTCAAAATATTCGACATGTTTATAGGAGCACCCCGTATGAATCCGAAGCATAGTATCTATATTTAAAATCCCACCTTCTATAACAAATCACTCAAAATTCAAAAGCCCCTTCAATTTCATTGAAAGCTTTCTGTTATAACGTAGAAATGTGATATAATTGATCGATTTATAGAAACACCCTGTATATATCTAAAACGTACCTATATAAAATATGCACATGAAAATTTTGAATTATTTTCATCAGCTTTCTTTGAACCTGGTAACAATTTTCTTATCCAGAATAAACAGAACATGCCACGATGGGGGATTCGTACCCGGTACACTACCGGGTCCACACGTTAGTCGTTACACCACTTGTCTGGTTACACGTGACGACTGTTTACAGCAGACTTCAACGGGTTTTATTAGGAATCAAAATACATGTAAATATATCAGGAAATCGAAAAAATATATTGAAATATCGATAATTATCATAATACATACTGTTTAATATCATTTCCTGGCGTATTTTTTCCTAAAATACGAAAAATCCCCGAATTTTGTTCTCATTACGTTATTTGTCAGTAAAAAGAGAAATTCGGTTTAGTAGAAGCCTCAAATATCACTGCGACCTGAAATGATGCTTTTGATTGTTGAAATGTTAGGAATTTGTTGAATGAACGTTGAAGTTGATGATTTCATATGGAATTACCTATTCAAATAACGTTTTCCACTCGAAACGAACAAATGTTTACATCAGACGTACCTATGTCCAAAATATTTTGTTACATATTTCTGGTTATTTCAGAATTCCTGGAACATATATCTTCATTAATAAACGTTATAGAACTACTCAAAAACGATATTCGTACCTTGTTTGATTAGGATCTGTTCGTTTTTCTTCTCAAAATTGCAAATTTCCTAGAGCTTTTTTGACCTCTCATAAGGAGACTTGACAGTTGTCATTGAATTCGATGTCATAAATAAGGAAATTTTCAGAAATGCCAGAAATTTAACAATTTCTTACGTTCTTCTCGATATCTTGAAATTTTTCCTGAATTTTATTTGCTACAAACTTTCCTGTGGAATCACTCTATCTATTAAAAAAAGACGCACCCAAATCTGTTGCGTAGTTTCAAAGATCTAAGCATACATTGGGACATAGGGACAGAGAAAGCGACTTTGTTTTATACTATGTAGTGATTATTTAATCCTCTTAAAAATATTGAAACTCTAAAAAAATCTTTAATTGGAACAATAAAATAAATGAAATAAAATAAATACAATAAATCTAACTACAAATAACTATGTGCAAAATAACATATCTTTTTTGAATATGATGAATACTCATTAATCTGAGTCTGAGTAATCACTATATTCTTGTGGTGTTCTCATGAAATTCAAACCTGAGGTTCCCGGTTTGTCAAAAACTGAAACTCTCGCTTCTAATTGACTCCTTGTTCTGAAGGGAATCGATTTCTTCCATAAGTCAGATTTCTCTTGTATTTCTGCTTGTAAAATTATATCTTTCACATCTATATTTCTCAACTCGCTATCGTCGTCTAATGTAAAATCCGGATCGCCATCTTCTCTGAACGCATGATGACTCAACGGTGATGTCTGATCATCATTGTCCTGATCTGGACAGATCGTTACCTGTCGTCGTTTTCTGTTGCCATCGTTATCAGTCGATGCATTGTCGAGTACAATAGGAAAAATTACATTACTGGTGAATCTTTTCCTACCCCTGAATTTGAATGTCCCCTGCTTTCCCGAATCCTCTATGAAAATTTTTATGCCATTTAATAAATGGCATAAAAATTGAAATTTCCAACCCTGGAGAAGGCCACGTACAATTGGCCGTGAGTGAAACATGGCCTTTTAAGGCATATTCCCACTTTCTCCAAGGTTTGGCCTTGCGACTTGTTTATAGTTATTGCGTAGGCGAGTCGGACGGGAAATTTCAGCCTCACTATTTCTTTGGGCAGTATAGAAAGTTGTTGCTTCATCTTTATTCTTGGTAAAAATAATCTCTCTCCAACTCTTTCGCCTGTCAAAAGTTCGCATTCAATCAGATACTGTCCTAAACGAACCACTCTCATTCGTGTACCGTTGCATTCGCCTTGTTCAACGTTCAAATTACGCAACAATATCACGATCACTCCACATTTTAAAGTAAGCTCGTGCGGAGGCAGATAGGGGGAGAATTGATTGTATTCAATAAATCCAGTGGAGCCGAAAACTCGTCATCATCTTCGGTGCCCAAGTATGTGTCCTCGCTCAAATACGTTCTCGTTTCAACCGTTTCTATACGTTCCATTATCAAATTATTGACGGCATCGACAACGGCATTCGTAGGACATAGTATAGCACGGGAACCATTTTCTTTTGCAGTTTAATTTTTGTTGTATACAAAATCTATCAATTCCGTCATCGAAGCCTCAACAAAACGATTTGGTATTTCAATCAAATTTTCCGGAGCCACAGGAGCACTCTTTTTATTACGGCGGACGAAGGTCAAATTACCATCTCCCATTCTCAGAAGCTATTGGTCAAATGTGCATCCGTTCAAATCTTCATGCATTTGAGCCATTTGAGGATTTCGGGCTGCTCTCATATTCTGGTTCAGCTTCAACTTTACGAACGATCGCTTTTAAAGTTTGAGCTATCACTTCGTTACGATGACCGCCAATTACTACGGGGAGTATTTGCCTGAAGTCTCCTCCGAATAACACACACTTTCCACCCAATGGTTCATACCTCCTCATAATGTCCCTCAAATACCTATCAACAGCTTCCACTGCATTTCTAGGCGTCATCGGCGCTTCGTCCCAAATAATAAGTGCTGCTTTTTTTATATTATCTGAACGGGGCGACTCTATATCGAACCCGCAAGTCGATTCTTCCGAAAGACTGATTGGCAGCTTGAAAGCTCTATGCACAGTGGAGCCACCGATCAGTATGTTTGCCGCGATGCCGGTCCAAGCGACTGCGATCACTTTTTGATTTGAAATGTCCTGCAGAATTCTTATGAGCGTATTATATAGATGCGTTTTGCCCGTTCCCCCAGGACCGTCTAAATAAAAGACATTTTCTTTTTGACGATCGACGATTTGTGAACTCGTCACGTCTCCGTTCTCCATCAGATCCTCGTAAATTTCGGACGGAATAAGAAAATTCAATCTTTTAGCGCAGGCATTCAAAACTCCCAGGAAGATAATTTTTTGTTCTTTATTTAATGCAGAAACATTATACAGGCTGCTTCTGTCGGGCAAAATCGCATCATATTCTTCATCGTCAATCATCAAACTTGGTCCACCGATGCCATCTTTGTCCTCGCTACTCGATACATAATCATCGTTATCATCCACACAAATTCCTAAATCTCGTAACGAAACTTCTCCTCGACAACGTGATATGATATCTCCGATTATTTCTACGCACGCAGCAGTGGCATCGTGTCGATTCATTCCTCTATATCGGAAATCGGCTATGAGGTATTTTTTTAAGGATTGCCACAATCCTCGGATCTGCTCCATGTCTTCTTCTATCCCGATGCAACAGATCATCGAAAACAGCTTTCTGAGCCTCTTGGGATGACATGATGATTTCGCTTCATCAAGGCATTTCTTGAACTCTTCACTATCTCCGTGAAGCCAATTTTTTCTTCTGCAGGACTCGCGAAATGTGTCACATATGTATCCGTCATCCAGGGTCAGCAGATCATCAAAAGATGTGGCACCTTTAATTCTTTTCAGCAGAAATCAGAGGAAGAATTTTTTCATTTGTCCTTCTGCTGGGCTCACCTCTGCCAATCGACCAAACTGCTTGCTCACTTTAGCTCGTTTTTTCCATTGTCCAGATCTATCCTCCCAAACATAATGCTCCGGTATCTCAGTATATCTGTGTGATCTTGCTGCTGGGTCTCGGCGATTCAAGGAGAACCATGCCTCAAGTTTTGACACTTTTTCCAACCTGTGATCGACCTGTAAATGAAACCGCACATATATTATCCATCATTGTAACTGTAATTCAATTGTAAATTTATGTGTACTCAGAAATCGTTGTAATTACCTGAACTTCATCGTCTTCTTCGTTATAGAAAATGTCCCGTTCGCCGGGCAAATGTATAGGAAGTAACAGGATCGAATGTGACCTATCGTGCATCTTGAACTGCAGTACCCTCCAAGTGGCCTCCATAGCACTCACATATCTCGCATCGAGGTAATCTTGAATCTAATCGATTCTGGATGTCTGCACATTTCCAGCTGTACCACTTGCACCACCACCTGTTGGTTCATCTACGTAGACCGTGATTGAGTCCGGTCCTTTATTCACGTATTTGTGTAAATATTTGATTGTATTGAGAGAACCAACCGCCTCAAAGTTGATGTGGCAGTTGTACTTTGCAATCGCATAAGCGTTGTACGGCACGACCCGACGGTTAGTGATGTTGCGGTTCCAATTTTCGACAAAAATATCGTTTCCATCATCGGGTCGTTTATACTCGAGCCTTCTGTTACGTCCAACTGCAAATGCTGTCATTTCTCTGTAGGGCTTTGGAAAAAATTTTGAACACTATCCATCTTTCATGCATGAGGCGTCAGGGTTCAAGCGGCCGCAGGGTGCATGCAACTGAAAGTTCTTCACACGGTCATATAACAGAGGTTGGGTAAAACGGTCTGGGATCTGTGCACTGATTATACTGTCTACAACATCTGTGTCCTCTTTTTTGGAACTCAATCACATAGTGATGGTTTACCGCTACACCGTAAAGTTGTTTTTTAACTATGTCTTCCATGAAGGCCAATAATTTAATGCGGAACACCCTACAGATCAAATCCGGTCTGTTCTGCCAATTCTGGTGGCTCATCAAATTGTTTGTGATTTCCGGCCACTTGGGATTACAGGTGAAGGTGATGAATAAATCGGGTTTTCCGAACCGTGCAACCACCGTCATCGAGTCCATGTACTCCTTGAACCTGTTTCTTTCCCCACCCACGAAATTAGCTGGTAGAATGATTGCTCGACCCACATGGCCATCCTCTCTATGTCTGTTGAAGCGCCTGAGCGCGTCTTCAGCGGTTCTTCTGAATGATTGTTGGTTCTGCCTTATCCACCATAATCGGCTTATTTCATTTTTCAACCATCCGTCAACTATGTATTGTTGAAACAATTTTCCTCCGTGATGGATGGTTGAGAAAGTATCACGAATATACAGCCTATATCTGTAGTATTGCAGCAGTGTGACAGATCTTTGTGTGCGCCGATTGCTGCTGTCGTTGTAAGGGATGCCTGTGGAAGAACCGTTATCGCCACAGGGGAATAGCAGAGGATACACCATTGGATCGGCCATTGGATTCAATAGTTTCAATTCCTGATGCCTGTTTTGCGCTTCGGGATTATTGGAGTTGTGCGGATACAATACCAGATCAACGTTGACCGGTGGTTCAGTGCCCTCGAAAATGGCAGCGATATCACTGCGACCGGGTCGCCAATTTGGATTCTGTTGGGCAGCTAGAATATTTATAACGGGTTCCTTGGTTATACCAATTATAATATTCTCCAGGTCCATATTTTGATTTCTGCGTTCTATCAATTCTTCCTCCATAGTTTTATATGCTTGTATATATCGGCGGTGCCTACGCAAGCAGTTTTCAATTTTTTCCAAGAGTCGCGGATTCACCGTTCCCTGGGCGAAGGAATTTCTCTTGTTCAACGCTTCCTCCATGTCCAAAAAGTAAATCTGGTTTAGTTTTGGTCTTTCTAAATCCTGTGAATTTGGAATGGGTTCGAGGTAATGATATATTTGGCCGCATACTGAGAAACTCCAATGTTCCTGTCCTTTCCTTTCAGGCATGGGTCTTGAGGTTTTGAACGACGCCATCGCAAACAGACTATTCAGGTATCTGATGTTCTTTCTGAACTCTGCTGATAAGGGTCCATTTCCTATATGAAAATGATATTATTATACCGTCATAATTTGTTAATTATTGATCGTTAGAATTGAATGATTGGAAATCTAAAATACATAATCCCAATTTGAACGAAAACAATTATTATTTTTCAATTTGTTATCATTGAACTCACCCAGGTATAACTCCTTGATTGATGCAGGGCAAGGACTCAATGATGGCAGAGTATACGCGCCTTGGTTACAACACGCTTCTGTTTGTTTTTTCCTCCGTGTAAAATAGAGCTCCGCAGTATCTAAACGTATCCAACATGGCTCCACATTTATGTGGTCGCGTGCAGAGCATTTCTAGTTCATCTGAATTAATTGTTATGGCGTCTCTATATGTTATACGGTGTGGAACCACTGCGTGCCTACGTCTCTGAGTGGGAACTACAGACGGTTGTACCGCCGTTGTTTCCTCGAGAGGTGTCTGCATATTTGATGATACCAAACCTCGGGATGGAGTATCAGGCCATACTTGTGGCAACATTACATTCGAATTAGAAATCATTGACTCCAGTAGGGGATTTCTAAAAATATTCACCACCAATTCTCTTTCACTGATGGTTGGCACATCAGACGGTTTTCTCTTCTTCTGCGGAGTTGCCATATCTGAAATATTCTCAGCATCCCCTCCTTCATATTCTATAATACCCTCAGAGTCTTGGCCTGAGGGCGTAGGCGATTGCAATGGCACTTTCCTCGAATTAGAAACCATCGATTCCAATAGGGGATTCCTAGAAATATTCACCACCAATTCTCCTTTACTGGTGGTTGGCACATCAGAAGTTTTTCTTCTCTTCTGTGGAGTTGCCATATCTGACATGCTCTCAGCTTTCCCTCCTTCACCTTCTCGATCATTTCCCTTTCTTTTTTCCCTCATAGACATCCTTTTTGAGATATTTTTCATTTTTTGGGACGATTGAGAAAGAACCATTTTCCTTTTTTCTTAAATTTAAATTAAAAAAAAATAAATATGAAATGCATCGAATATATTCAGATTATGAGGTTGTAATGAAAAAGGAAGAAACTTCTAAGGTTAAATAAATTCGTGGAGTGCACCATTCGTTCTCGATTATCATTGAAGATAAATTTATACGAGTATTTGTTATTGAACATCATGTGTTTCGATGAATTTCAAAGAAAATTTTTCATATAATATACGGTTTTTAAATTATTCATGAAAACTTGAGTTTTTGAATCAATATTCTGTCATCCATTACTCAGAAACCAATGGATAGAAATTATTAATTTTTATGCTGATAGACATAAAACAGCGAAAGAAGACACAATAGTCCCTCATTCAGAGATTGAATGAAGGATATCTTGGAATTTCATAAGATCGCCAATTTTAATGGGCACGTCAATAGAAAATTTCGATAAATAGATATATCTAGCTAGAATATCACTACATAGTATAAAATAAAGTCGATTTCTCTGTCCCTATGTCCCAATGTATGCTTAGATCTTTGAAACTACGAAACGGATTTGGATGCGTTTTTTTTAATAGATAGAGTGATTCAAGAGGAAGGTTTGTAGCAAAGAAAATTCAGGAAAAATTTCAATATATCGAGAAGAACGTAAGAAATTGGTAAATTTCTGACATTTCTGAAATTTATGACATCGAATTCAATGACAACTGTCAAGTCTCCTTTCGAGAGGGAAGTGCTTCCAACAATTTCCTCATTTCAGAAGAAAAAGGCCAGATCCGAATCAAAAAAGGTACGAATATCGTTTTCGAGTAGTTCTATAACGTTAATTAACGAACATATTCGTTGCAGGAATTCTGAAATAACCAGGAAGAAGAAAATATTTTTGACATAGGTACGTCTCATGTGAACATTTGTTCGTTTCGAGTGGAAAACGTTATTTGAATAGGTAAGTCCATATATGAAATCATCAACTTCAACGTTCATTCAACGAATTCCTAACATTTCAGCGATCAAAAGCATCATTTCAGGTCGCAGTGATATTTGAGGTTTCTACTAAACCGAATTTCCCTGACAAATAACGTAATGAGAACAAAATTCGGGGATTATTCGTATTTTAGGAAAAAATACGCCAGGAAATGATATCAAACTGTATGTATTATGATAATTATCGATATTTCAATATATTTTTTCCATTTCCTGATATGTTTACATGTTAAAACCCGTTGAAGTCTGAGATAAACAGTCGTCACGTGTAACAAGGCAAGTGGTGTAACGACTAACGTCTAGGTGTGTGGACCTGGTAGTGTACCGGTTTCGAATCCCCATGGTGGCATGTTCTGTTTATTCTGGATAAAAAGTATTTTTTCCAGGTTCAAAGAAAGCTGATGAAAATAATTCAAAATTTTCATGTGCATGTTTTATACAGGTACGTTTTAGATATATACAGGGTGTTTCTATAAATCTATCTATTATTTCACATTTCTACGTTATAACAGAAAGCTTGCAATGAAATTGAAGGGGCTTTTGAATTTCGAGTGATTCGTTATAGGAGGTGGAATTTTAAATATAGATACTATGCTTCGGATTCATACGGGGTGCTCCTATAAACATGTCGAATATTTTGAATTCCTGCATTATCACAGGGACATTTCAACAGAAACGAAGAAGTTTTTGAATTTCAAATGATTTACTATCGATGGTGGTTTGATTTATACAGGGCCTCTTCATAAAAATGCCAAATATTGTAATTTTCTACTTCCTAACACGAACATTTGTACCACTTTTCCCATAAATGTTCAATAGACGCTCTGAGTATATACAGGGTGTGTAGTGTAGTCAGACAGATACCAAGGAATATATCAAATATCTATGAACATCAATAACCAATGATGATCTATCGACGTATACAAAACGGTTCGAATGACCTACTGTTCATCTGATCTATCGGTTCAATTGATCTACCGGTTAAATTATTCTACTTAGAAAGGTAGATCTACCGGTTTCACAAATCTACTTAAAAAGGTAGATCTACTGGCCTGACTAGAAAATCATTGTTTTTTACATGGCAGTTATACGTTATACGTGTTCACGAGTTTGAAAACCATCCGCTTTGTTTGTGTTTACGTCAGGCCAAAAAACAAATATATGGTTTACCAAAGAGCATTTCAAAAAAACGGATAGTTTGCGGACACGTATAACGCTTCGATTCAGTATTTACTTTGGATTCACTTTCATTTACTTAGAGAAGTTTAACTAAATAACACTTCATTTTTGTAATCAAAATGAATTTATTACTGTTGTGAAATGAAATAAAATTCTTCCTTTTCAAATAAAAAAAAAATTTCTTCTTCATTTTTCATCACCAAACGAAATGTTACAGAAAACGAAGCCATCTGGTGGCGAAACGGAGTTCGCCGGGTTTGCTAGTTTATGAATAAAATAAAATATTCAGAGTCCAATCAATGGAAAATTCATATAACTTACTCTTAAAATCTCAATTATAATGAAGAGCTCGTGATTGGCACATGAAATAATCACAGAAACTCAAAGAGTGGTTCCTCAAAATAACATATAAAAAAACTCACCTAAATAATCAGTTGTTGCACGATTCAAAAATATATGATGCTTCGCAGCTGTATGGCCTCAAATTGGGATCGTATCTGAAGCTCAAGCGGCTTTAGCTCTGTGAGGTGATTTTCATTATTATTATTTCAAGCACCATAATTCAAAATTACCTCAATTCGAAAAAAGCTCAGAACAAAAAAATCGACCGAAATTAGACCTTGAGATGTTCCAGATAACACCTGAAAGCATACGAAAGTATAAATGGAAATATAAAAATGAATAAATGATGAATACCAATAATGGAGAGTATTTTTGAGTAAGTCAAAATGTTCATAAATATTCATAGAAATCATGTATTTAAATGGCTCTATACAATAAAGAAATCGCCATGTGTGCTTTCCTAGATATATCTGGGGCCTTTGACAACACAACGCACGTGTCCGTCAAAGATGCACTTGAAAGGCGAGGAGTGAACAAAACCATTATCAAATGGATGTATGAGGTGTTTTCGACGAGAATAGCTGAAACATCGATGGGTGGTAAATCTGTCTCTGTCAAGGCTACTCGTGGGACACCTCAGGGTGGAGTATTATCTCCCCTTCTATGGAGCCTAGTGGTGGACGAACTACTACATAGGCTAACGGAGCTTGGCTTCGAATGTGTAGGCTATGCTGATGACATAGTCCTAATGATTAGAGGCAAATTCGAAGGCACTCTTTGCGACTTACTGCAGAAAGGCCTTAGAATTATTGAGCAGTGGTGCTTGTCTGTGGGGCTGAACATCAACCCAAGCAAGACTGTAGAATTCCGTTCACTCGGAAAAGAAAACTTCCCGACATGAAAACGTTATATTTAAACGGAAATACCTTGGAGTGGAAGTCAGAAGTTAAATACCTAGGAATAACACTGGATAGTAAACTTCTGTGGAATAAGCATGTTGATACTGCTACTGTCAGAGCCAAAAGGGCTTTAATGGCGTGCAGACGTCTATGCGGCAAAAATTGGGGTTGTAACCCAAAAATACTGCGATGGATGTACGTCATGATTGTGAGACCTATAATCACATATGGGGCAGTAGCCTGGTTTGCCAAGGCAAGTCAGGTGATCACGAGGAAAAGGCTCGATAAAGTACAGAGGCTTGCCTGTGTGTGCATCACTGGAGCTATGAGAACGTGTCCAACTAGGGCACTAGAGGTCATTACGGACCTCACACCTCTACATCTAGTGGTTGATAGGGTAGCCCATGAGGCTATTCTCAGAATATCTAAGGAAGGTGCAGGTAATGAGAGAATAAAGAATCAAAGAGTCTGGTTCTCTCTGAATAACTACATCTCATCTGCGAATCTCCCTAGTGATGCAATGATTAAGAAAGTAATCACTGAGAAAAACTTCATGACATTGCTAAGTAAAAGAGATAATTGGAAACGGGAATACACCGACTATAATCTCAAAGAAAATACCGTAAAATGGTATACAGATGGTTCCAAAACCTCTACAGGAGCAGGCGCCGGGATATACGGGCCAAGCACCAAGTGTGCACTGTCGCTGGGCTCCTATATGAGCGTCTTTCAAGCGGAAATCTTAGCTATTGAAAGATGTCTAGATATAAATCTAGAAAGAAACTATCAGAAGTGTGATATAGCCATACACTCAGATAGTCAAGCTGCTATTAAAGCACTGAGCTCCTACGTCATCGATTCTAAGATGATCTGGGAGTGCCGGAACAAACTCAACGAGGTAGGCAAGAAAAATAAGGTCTTTTTAATCTGGATTCCCGGCCACTCGGGAATCGAAGGAAACGAAGAGGCCAATACACTCGCCAAAGAGGGCGCACAAATGTCCCTCTTTGGCCCAGAACCCTTCTGTGGTATATCTAAATGTACCTATAAGAAGGAGTTTCTGGAGAAGGAGAAAGCCGAGAGGGAAAAGCTCTGGCGGAATCTCCCAGGGATGGATCATTCCACTAAGTTCCTTCGGAACTTTGAGACAGCGGGATCCAAAAGATATCTGGATCTTGGTAAGAAGCAATTGCACCTCCTCACTGGCTTTCTTACAGGACATTGTCGCCTTAGGAAGCACCTATTGAGGATGGGATTGTCGGACACTGACGAGTGTAGGTTCTGTGGGGAGGAGGAAGAAACCCCCTTTCACCTGGTCACGGAATGCCTCGGCATTACGAGCCTGAGGAGGAAATGCCTTGGGCAAGAAACTTGTAAGAGTGAGGAACTAGCCTCGTTGAAGTCTTCACAGTTACTAGATTTCATTAGATCTCTGGAACTGGAAGGCAAGCTGTGAAGGTTTTTGGCCAGAACAGCTCTGTAAGGGGGCACAATAGACCTTAAGGTCGCAGTGGACTGTAACCCCTCTGTAAACTATCAAACTATCAACTATCATGGCTCTATTCATATCAAAAATAAATCATAATGATGAAGTATAAAATTGCTAATATTTCGATAACCTATTCATTCAAAATAATCTTAATTACGAATCTTCGTGATGAAATGATTTCTTGATGAAGCTGT
>CM024243.1:71989552-71995252 GCA_013421045.1 Propylea japonica
GAGGAGTATTTCCGGGATGACTGACGCAGCACGCCTCAATATGGCACCTGTGATCATGTCGGCCCCCGGCGCGCCACTCGTGGGGGTGGCCGCGACCGCCGCCTCTAGGTCTCCGAGGGAGAACCTCTCAGCTTGGGTCCCGGCCTCGGGTTGAAATGGTGGATTGTCGAAGATGGCTCGATGGTCAGCCTGATCGGGAGAATCGGAGGTAGGGTCGTCAAAAGGGAAGAGTCGGTCGAAGATTACTTCGGCCGACTCTGTGGCGTCGGTGGTGTAAGAACCATCGGGGCGAATGATGGAGTGCGAGGATGAAGGCCTGACAAGCTTCCCCGAGGCAATCTTGTAGGACATACCCCAGGACGTCCTTCCCATCTCATTCCGAACAAATCTCGACCAGTTGTTGAGCTTTGCCCGCCTGGTGGCAGAAGAGTAAGAGTTCCGTGAGGACTTATTCTCGGCCAACAGGCAGGAGATCGAGGGGGGAGAGAAGGAGAGGGATTTTGCTCGTTGTAGAGCACGACGCTTCTTGTTAACAGCAGACTTCAGGGAAGCAAGTTCCGGGGACCACCAGCCCACTCGGAAAGAAGAGCGGGCCGTGACCGGAATAGAAAGAAGGGCCGACTCGTAGATGGCGTCCGAGACTACCCTAGCGAGACTGTCCACGGATTCAGGGGAGGAAGGGTAAAAGTGGAAATTGTCGAAGCGCGAGTGCAGCTCGGCATCGAAGACTTCCCAATCAGCGCGGGAGCAGACAAAACGCGGTCTGTGGTCAAAAGGAATAATGCGGGGAGGTCCGGAAGCTGTGGTGGAAAGTCTTAGAAGGATGGGACGATGGTCGCCCATACCGAGACCGTCGTAAACACGCCAGTTCGCGACATAGCCGACCAGAGATGGTGAGGCCAGGGTGATGTGTATATTAGACTCACCGTTTACCGACCAGAAGGTGGAAGGTTGGTCGGGCGCGTTGAGGATGACCAGCCTGTGGCGAGCGATGAAGTCCTCGAGAGAGGAGCCGCGGGAGTCGCGGATATCAGAGTGCCATAGGGGGGACTTGGCGTTGTAGTCCATGGAAATAAGGAAGTGGATAGGATTTAGAGTGGCGATGATGAGGTCCAGTCGAGCAAGGAAAATGTTTATGTCTTGATTGAATTGACAGTAAACATTTAGGATGTGGAATTGGAGGTGATGGAGAGTTATTTGAACGGCGGTGATGTGGCAGTCACAGAACTGGGACAGGGCAAAGGTTTCAAGGGACGGATTCAACACAGCCACTATGGACATTGGGGCAGGAACAGGGCCAGAGATGACAGAGGTTCGGGAACCCAGGCACCTGAGCTCGCCAAAGGCATGTTAAGGCTCCTGAATAAGGAGCAAACTGGCCGATCTCTGGTCAGCGAGACGACAGACGGCGGAGGTCACCTCGGCCGAGCGCTGCGCATTGACCTGGACAATATTGATAGAGCTCATTGAGAGTAGTCAATGAGATTTTTATAACGAGCGAGATGCTTCGTGTAGGACGGACAGTCACGGCTAGAAGTGTCGTGGTCGGCTTTAGTCTGACCAGTCGCTTTACAGTTAGAGCAAGTGTGGGTGGATGATTTGGAGGGGCATTCTTTGAAGGAATGACCCGTAGAAGAACAGAAACCACAAGTTTTGTGTGTCCGTTACATGAGCCAGAGGAGTGCCCGAACTGTTGGCAATTGAAGCAGCGCGGAATATTGAAGTGATCAGCTATGTGGTGCGATCCAAGGTCAACGAAAACACGACCCCTGGCCATGAACAGGTCACGGAGGGCCCCAGGAAGACTAACAACGATATGCTCCCTGTCTCGAAAGCGCGACTTCAACCTGATGACGACCCGGACGTGCGGGCGTACCTGGTCGAGGAAAGATTGGTCTTCGACGTTCTTCATAAGAAGATCGTCCAAGAACCTCTCGCTCAGGATATTTTTGGGGACATCAAAAACTTTAATGCGAGGAAGGACCTTCCTGGGCGTCGCACAGTATAAGTGCTCCGAACCGGAGAAGGCACCCTTGACAGAGTCAAGATCAGAAGAAGAGGGAGCTTCAACCACGATGGCGCCATTCCGCAGTTTACGGATATTGGACACCCGGACCAGAGGAGCCTTACGCAAGGCCGATGAAACCGCCTGCTTGACCTCCTCGCGTTCTCAGAGGTGCTCGAGCTAACAATGACCGCGTATTTTCTAGGTGGAACGCTTATCTGAGGTGGAGAAGTGGCTGTGGAGGCGGCTATAGAGGCAAAAGTATGAGGAGAGTGGGCGGAGTCGGCCGCCTGAGCAGCCGCATCGGATCTCTCCTCTAGACGTCCTTTGAGGTGGGAAATTCGAGATTGAGCAGCCAGGTAAAGCTGCTCAACTGGGAGAAGGAGGATAGGATGAAATCGATCTGCGCTTTTGGGATTTTAGAAGAAGAGGACATTGATTGGGCTTCAAGCATCCTTCTAATTTCAGGAAGAGAGCGAGCCGAGGTTGATTAGAACAGGGTTCCGGAGTGACTGAAGGAGAGGAGGCAGCTGAGTGCCGGGGAGATGGCGAGCGGATGCTAGTGGCAGAGCCAGAACGGACAGGTCTAGAAGGGCCTGTGGTCAATGGAGAGGTGGCAGAACGTGCAGTGACGGAAGGGGCACGATCCCTAGTATTGGGTTTTTTAAATTTATCGATCATAATAGATCCCACGAGAAGGGCCGAAAGAAAAGTCACTGATAGGCAGTGCGCCCGTACCTAACAGAAGGCTAGATGTCCCGCCGGGTGCGCCAGGTGCCCGGTGGTGAGAAAGTTAGGAACCGAGATACCCCTCGGCCATGCTGCCGCAAGCAGCAGCACCCCCTTCAGCACTTATCTACACCTTGAGGAATGGGGATTATTAGAGAGGTTGTCTCCTCTTTGAGACAGGCGGTTAAGCCAAGCTCCCCGTCCACCCTAAGACATGGCTAGGTCAGGACGGTGTGTACAAGGTGGCAAGCCACCAGGTCCTCAGACAACCCGGTTCGGCGATCCCCGTATTGTATCGAAATACAACGCCTTGGGTAGGGACAATTCTAGATAATTAAAGTGTTTCCCGCCCGTAGGCATTACACTATCGATAATTGTACCATGATACCGAGGTATCATGATACTATGTATTAGCTACGGAAAGGTCCCGACTTTTCCGCAACTTTTCATTATTGCACTTTATCCCGTGGTTAATTATTGCATTATGTCCCATAAAAACAAATATTATATATATACATATTTACATAAAATAAATAATATAAAATAAAATAAAATAAATTAAATATATGCTGGCCTTATTGAGTGACGGCTACCTGGGCCACTCATTTACCTTTACAATGTCCTGTTTATTTACTTTATAGTTATCTCTTAGAACTATTGTAAGGTTTCCCATTTTCGAAGTATTTCAAGCCTAATCTCCAGCCTGTTTTGAAGCATGCACTCATTCGTACATGCTCCGCATTTTCTTCGCTTACGTTATCACAAACGCATTTACCATTGGTAGCCTGTAGATTAAATCTACGTTTATAACTTTCGAAGTTTCCATGGCCAGTTAATAACTGGACTGACTCGAAGTTCAGGTTCAGCAGGTCTAATCCGACCTGGGCAGTGCTTGAAAAGTTCTCTGCCTTTATCCGTGGTTCCCAGTCGTTTTGCCACACCCTCATGATTTCCGAGCTGTTGTTAGTAGCTCTTATTTTGGCCTTTTTGGCTTTATCCCTTATTAGACGCGCCACTACCTCAGACGCGTCTTGTTCTGCAGGGTGCGGCTTATTGACTGTTTTTATTCTTTCGCTAATGATTTCGCTTTTATTGTCAACCCAGCATTTCCACCTTGTTCTTGCTACAACCCTCCAAGGTGGAATTCCAGCTAACACCTGTAGTGCTGCTGTTGGGGTTGTTGCGTATGTCCTGTTAATCAGTAACAGAAGAGGCCTTTGTAATGCTTCTAGATGACGTTTCATCAGAGCATGTTCTGCGTTATAGCCCCAGATTTCTGAGGCATAAAGTGCTGCTGGTTTCAGCACTTTTCCGCGATTTCTTTAAAGACTTGCTTGTCATGGCCGTAGGTTCTACTGACCATTCCAAGTAGTTTCTTTGAAATCTTATCGATCTTTGTCCTGATCGTTTTTGCATGTTCTATGAACCATAGCCGTTTATCGACTATTAGCCGAGGTACTTGATGTGATCTTTGACATCAATTCTACTTCCGTCAATTCCTATTGTGGGAGGTCGAATCGGCCTCCCTTTGGCTATGAACATGGCCTCTGTTTTGGCTGCATTGTATTGCAGTCCGTTTCGTCTCGCCCATTGGTTTGACTTTTCCCATACGCAAGCCCATTTGGCTTCTACGTCCCTTGCGGACTTACCTTTGATAATAATGATCTTATCATCGGCATAAGCCTGGTATTCGAGCACGTCTTCGACGAGTTCGATATCGACCTGTTTCTCAACGCTTTCTGCAACCCTCATTTCTGTTCAGTTCCTCTATGGCTCTGAACCATCCCTGCATGACTGGTAACCAAAGAATTGGTCCCAGTCTCGATCCCTGAGGGCTGCCCTTCTTCATCGGTCTAGTTATTGGACCGCTTGTTATTACCCTTTCTTCCAAGAAATTTTCGCATAACTTCTTTAGGTTTCTTGGCGTTCCCACCAGTTCCAGCTCGTAGCTGATACTTGGTGGCCATGCACTATTGAAAGCGTTTTCAGATCTAGGGCAACAATTAATTGATGCTTTTGGCTCAATTTGTTAGCTTTAATTCGACTTATTAGATGTTCTATGGCGTCAGTTGTTGCGACGCCCTCTCTGAACCCGAACTGTCTTTCGCTCAGTCCGTCATTATTTTCCAGCCAGTATTGCAACCTACGACTGACTATACTATCTAAGACCTTACCTAGGGTAGGTAATAGACTAATCGGTCTTAGTGATCCGTCTCCTTTTGGGATCCAGACCACTTGTGCAATTTTCCAAATCTTTGGAAATTTCCATACGCATAACATTTGTTGAACATGTCCATCAGGATATGACCAGTTAAATTGAAAATGTGAATCATCGCTTCATTAGGGATTCTATCGTTCCCCGTGCTTTTCCCAGTTTTCATGGCGTCTATTGCGCCTTTATTTCGCTCAACTTTACTTCCGGTTCGCTCGTGTCTGCATATCTTTTGGGTTTTTGTCTGATATGCTTCATGTCTTGCGAATCCTCAGATTCGTCGTCTTCCGGGAAGTATTTACTCAACAGATATTCGTGCTTTTCAGCATCGTTTTCCGTGTATGTTCCATCTTCTTTTAAGATGTTCGTGTTAGGTCCCAGTTGTTTCTTTCGAAAGAATTTCCATAACTTGTGCCATGGATTTTCTTCCGATATTTGTTCAATATTTCGTTGAATTGCATGGTTTTTAGCGGTTTTTATTTCATTTTGTACTTGTTTTGGTGTTCCTTATACTTTTGCCATTTGGACCTTCGTTCGGTTTCATTTCTCTCCCTCTGCGCTTCGCGTCGCCTTTTATTGGTTTCGCGCCTTGCATTCAGGAGATCATTGGTCCACCAATCTTGTGAGCTTTCGTATATTCTTTTTGTTTTATGTATCTTTTACATGTGTCTGAGCATATTCTCTGCAAATGCTCTGCTTGACTTCCAAGTAATTTTGATCATCGATATTCCAGCGCATATCGATGGTACCCTTA
>CM024243.1:71995352-72077852 GCA_013421045.1 Propylea japonica
TTACTAGCTGACCCGACAGACTTCGTCCTGTCAAAAAGATTTGCACATATAGTTAAGTTTTTTAAGGTAGAAAACCAAGTTTTTAAAAAACTATTTATTTTCGAAATACAAGAATACAATGGTACGTCTGAACAAGTCTAACTCTAGTCTATCGCTGTTGAAACAAACAGATTCAATTCCCTTTATAGATTTCCTTATCGGAATAGAGATGCTGAATAGCATGTGATTCAAAAAGGGAATACAAATATGATGCAATAGGATGCAATAGGAAAATGCTGAATTGGAAAAATAATGCATTGTAATATACAGGGCTTACGGCATGTAGGAAAGGATCCATTTAATTAGTAAGGGTTGAGATTATGTAATTCCTCCCCTCTTTGGAGAAAGGTATCACCTGAAGGTGTAGCTTTATGAAATACATTTTTCTTGAAATATCTATAAGCAAAAACAACAATTATAAATAAAATGAGTAGTATTAAAATGAATAAGAAGGTAACTCCTAAGGGTGAGTATCCATTGGTCTAAGTCTTCTAACACAATGTCTGGAAGATCTTCTTTCTTGATTTCTTCAGTTGATTCGTTCTTGAATAAATGGGTTTCCTTGGGTAAAATGATATATTTTTCTTCGTTGATGGTGGTTACAGGAAAAATTCCTTTGTAAATTGCTAACTATGCATTTTGAGTGAATAAGTGCCATTGAAGGAGTAAAATAGTATTTAATTTGTTCTGGACATTTCTCTTGAATTTTCATATTTTCTATGGACAGGATACTTCCATCTTCTAGTAATTTAATATCTGAATTGGGAATTGCTTTCTTTCTAGGACAGCTTTCTGTATGATTTTTCAATATATTTCGAGGCATTCTGGAGGTTTATTTAACGATTCTTGATTGCATAGAAATCATCTTCAATAGGATGGCATTGATTCGTTGACCATTCCAGTATTTCTTCTTGTGAGAGCATATAGGGATTTGTATGGGAAATGGTTACATTATTTTGATTTAAGAAAGTAAACTTGTATAGGTCATAGCCTTTTTGGTAAATAGTGGGAATTGATATCAAAAATAATAATATCTTATTTTGAAAAGTAATCTTTGTGTGACATAATTGGTAATAATCTTTAATATGATGAAGGGGTATTATACAGGGTGTCCGTTAAACCTTGTATAATTTTAAACTGTGATAGACCAGACATGACTGTTCAGAATATCATAATTTCACCTCAGTTAAAATATTACCATTTTCGGAATAATGGGCATTTTCTAAATATCTAGAAAATCACTGCCTCACCTTCGTTTTTTGATTTCTTGAAAAATGTATCATGTTCTGAAAACTGTTTTGTACGTCTGAAAGCATCACTCATTATTAATCTTCAGCAACGACGATATTTGAATTAGTCTCAATTTGAAGACATAGCACTCAAAAACGAAGTGAGGGAGCGATTTTCTAGATATTTAGAAAATGCCCATTATCTCGAAAATGGTGATATTTTTACTGAGGTGAAATTCTGACATTCTGAACATTCATGACCTGGTCTATCACCAGTTTCAATATTGTACAAGGTTTACCGGACACCCCTGTATATATGATATATATATTCTGACCATTCAGTAAATTTAACATAGGTTAGAATAGATTCATGTAAAAGGTGTAATCTAGCAAAACTTATTGCTGTTTGAATTTCATCAATTGTATTCTTAATATCTTTAATTTCAAATAACATGAGATGCATCTGTTCGACATCTCGTAATTCTGGAACATTTGTAGTGATTTCAAGTTTTCATTCATTTTCTGAAATTTGAATATACTTGTTTTTAAGATCATTTACAACAGTTGCTATCTGTTTCTGATTTCTCATGAGCGTATTCTCGTTTTTCTCAATACTATTAAAATAATTTCTATTCCTGTTTTTTGAAGTAAGGGATAACATTGTCCTAGTCTTGAAAATGAATCAATTATACTTAAACAATATGTTTGACCAAATCTAATAGTATCACAATAGACATGCGTAAATGGTTTTGAACCAATAGGATTGGGTTTGAATTGTAACTGGATAGGAGTTCTTTCATATTTATTTTTCTGACATATTTCGCACGAATTAATATAATTTTGAACATCTTTGTTCATATTAGGCCAATAATACTTTCGTTTTAAACTAATCAAATTTTCGCGTAAACCACGATGAACAGTTTTAGTTTCGTGATATTGTTGAATTCTGAGTTGACGTTCTTCTTCGTCTTCTACATCTTCTAAATAACTCGTTGAGATTTTTAAATCAAAAGTCTTGTAGTCAAATTTATCTTGCAAAATTCGAATAAGAGGTTTCTGTAATTCTGGGGATTTAAAATATAAAGTATAGGAACTTTTAGGTCGAATATATTCTTTAATGAATTTGAATAAATCGGTTTCGATTGAGTTTATGGAGACTAGAAATCTAAGTTTTTCTCCGAATAATTTAATTTTTGTTACATTATAACTCGAAGCTTTTTTGATAATTATTTGTAACAATGAAGAATTTATACTTCTCTCTGTATGAGGAATTTCTAAAATAGGGTTTTCGGCATTACTATGAACAGTGAATTTTCTGTTTCTAAATCAATTATATTTTCAGGTTCTGAGTCATCATTTTCATTATTATTATCATTATCATTTTCATTATTTTGATTTAAAAGATTTAAGCATTCATCGAGTTCGTCTTCTGTGACTTGATTAATTAATGAGACTAAATCGTCTTCGATTCCATTTATTTCTACATTATTATCAGATTCTAAAATAATTCTACTTAAAGCATCTGCGTTATTAGTTGATCCTTTTTTATATTTGATTTCGTAATCATATTCTTCTAATTTAATTCTCCAGCGCATGAGTCGGGAATTTGGTTCTTTTAATGAAAAAAGCCAAGTTAATGGTTTATGGTCAGTATAGATAGTAAATTTTCTTCCGTATAGATAAGGTCTGAAATGCTTACAGGACCAAACGATAGCTAATAATTCTTTTTCTATAGTGCTGTATCTACTTTCAGCAGGGTTCAATGTTCTACTCTCGTAAGCAATGGGAAGATCATTATTAGGTACACCTTGTGATAATACTGAACCGATTGCATGACCTGATGCGTCAGTAGTTAATACGAAGGGTTTATCGAAGTCTGGATATTTCAATATAGGGTGATTTAATAAACTTCGTTTACAAATTTCAAAAGCTTCTACGTATTTAGGATCATTTACATTTAATTTACTGTCTTTCTTGAGACAATTTGTTAAAGGCTTGGTAGTTTTCGCAAAATTAGGGATAAATTTTCTATAGTATCCTACTAAACCGAGGAAAGATTTTATCTTTTTCTGTGTATCGGGTATCGGAAATTGAGTTACCGCTTTTAATTTATTAGGATTAGGTTTTATACCTTCCGATGTAATAATGTGTCCTAAGAATTCAATTTCAGTTTTAAAAAATGACATTTGTCGAATTGTATTTTCAAATTTTCTTGTTGTAAAGCTTCTAGAATAGTATGAATATCTGCTAAATGCTGTTCTGAAGTTTCTGAGAATATAATAATATCATCCATGTAGATATAACATATTCTACCAATGAAATTTTTCAAAACATTATTCATTAAACGTTGAAAAGTAGCAGGTGCATTTTTAAGACCAAAGGGCATTCTAAGGAATTCATAATGTCCATTTTCTACAGTGAACGCAGTTTTTTCAATGGAATTCTCATCTAATTCGATTTGATGGAATCCGGACGCTAAATCGAGCGTAGTAAAATATTTTTTATTTCCAAGCTTATCAAGTATACTTTCGATTTGGGGTAAAGGGTATTTATCATCAATAGTTTTATCATTCAATTTTCTGTAATCGATGGCCATACGCCATTTTATTTTTCCGGATAAATCCTGCTTTTTAGGTACCATAACCACGGGAAAAGACCAAGGGGAAATACTAGGTCTAATAATTTTCTTATCTAACATTTCTTTAATTTGAGTTTGAATTTCTTCTCTATGAATTTCTGGGAATCGATAAATTTTAGCGTGAACAGGGACTTCATCGCTTGTTCGAATTGTATGTTTAATTTTAGTTGAAAAATTAAGTGATTGACCCGGTAATTGAAGAACTTTTTCATTCATTTGAATAATTTTCGATAGTTGACTACTAATTTCTGGTTTTAAGTGACTAAGGTCAATAGGAATTTTTGTTGGGTTTTGACATACTTGTTGATATTTAAAAGGTATTTCACAAAAATCATTTTTCAATAGTTGATTTTTAAAATCTAAATTTAATCCATATTTATTTAAAAAGTCGGCTCCTATGAGTCCATCATAATTTTTATGAAATTTATATAATATAAAGGATGAAAATCATTTATTTGAAATTCTGAAAATAATGGTAAAGAGACTTTTTCATTCGAGGTTTGTTGTCTCATACAAGCAGTTAATGTGGTACTTTCACAAAAAATATTTTGAGGAAAATTATTATATGCGAATTTTGGATTAATAAGGCAAACTGAACAACCGCTATCTATTAATAACTTACATTTTGGATTAGCGAATTCAATATAAGGTAATTGATTTGTATTATCTAGCGTTTGATTTAAGTCAATACGTTTTCTGAGGCTAGAATTTGAAAATTTTCAGCAATGCATGTACTATCATTTTTTATTTTATCATTTGTATGATTAGGGGAATTCGATTCAAGATGCGTTAATTCCTCTACAATAAAATCTGGATTTCGACCATTATTGAAGTATTTTCTCTGAGGATTATATTGTGTTGAATAATTATTTCTTTTCTGGGGGTAATTACGCGTCTGTATTGACATTCTTTCGGGGGTGTAGTAATTCTTTGGTTCGGATTTGGTTTAAATACATTTGTATTTCTGGATGTACTCGGTTCTCCAAACACTTCACGATGTGTAGGGTAATGAGTATTTACAGGACGTTGATTGAATTGAATTGGTTGTGATGGAAATCTCTGTTGAGTTTCACGATTAGAAAAATTATTAAAATGATTATTTCGTGGAGTTTCACGATTTGAAAAATTATTAAAATTATTTCGATAATTATTTTGATTATAATGATTGGATTTATTCTGATTCTGACGATAATCAGCATAATTATTTTTAGTATTTTTAAATCATGCGGTTTTACGACTTTTGTCCAACATTTCATATTGTGCTAAATTCATAATATAGTCTTTAACAGCGTTTACAGTTTGATCAAAGTTGAAAGCATTATTTGTGATTAAATACGTTCTAAGTTCAATTGACGAATTTGAAATTAATACCGTTTTACAAGTTTTCAGAATATTAGTTTTATAGATAAGTTTTTCGGGATCAGGCATAGGATCTGCCTCTATCCTATAATTAATTCTAATTTTCAAAGCAATAATTTTATCAATAAAAGATAACATGTTTTCATTCGGTTTTTTAGCTAAAAATTGTAATTGATGTATCAAAACATCTAAATTAATTTGATCGCCAAATTTAGTGTATAAAAAACGCTTAAGAACATCCCAATTGTTTGGAATATCAGAAGTAGATACCTCTGCTAGAGCTCTGTCGGTAAGTTTCGACTTAACTACCGCAAAACAATAATCCTTTACAAGCTGTGGTTCATTATTAAACATGAATAAGAATTGTTCCGCACTACGTATGAACGAATGCATTTCATTTTCAATTCCTGAAAATCTAGGTAAAAGTGAACCGAATTTTTCGGGTAATGCCAAATCTATTCTTTCCAATGCCATTTTATTTTTATTTTTATTTTTACGACCAGAAAAATGCTTTAATGAAGTAATATTGAATAATTATTTGTTACTGTAATATTATAAAATTAAAATTAAGGTAATCGGTTTTTTATAATAAGAAACCTAGAAAAAACTCTAATATCGGTTTTTTTAAAAGAAACCTAGGAAAAACTATGATACAAGTTTTACGCACAAAACTCGGGAAAAGGTTGACTAATTTTGGGCCAGATTAGGGAAACTGGGAGGATAGAAAGAGTGGAAATGCTCACCAAATGTTGTATGTTTTCGATGTGAAGTCGTCACGGGGCGCTACTCGGGTGATCGGGCTTCTGGTTTTCTGAAATTTTCGGTTGTGCTGAACAGTTGAAACTGAAGGTCTGCAAAGATTTTTCTGCTGTCGAGGTTGCACTAATTCTTCTCAATAAGACCGGCACAATCCCATCCTCGTCGCCAGTTAAGTTTTTAAGGTAGAAAACCAAGTTTTTAAAAAACTATTTATTTTCGAAATACAAGAATACAATGGTACGTCTGAACAAGTCTAACTTTAGTCTATCGCTGTTGAAACAAACAGATTCAACTCCCTTTATAGATTTCCTTATCGGAATAGAGATGCTGAATAGCAATGTGATTCAAAAAGGGAATAACAAATATGATGCAATAGGATGCTATAGGAAAATGCTGAATTGGAAAAATAATGCATTGTAATATACAGGGCTTACGGCATGTAGGAAAGGATCCATTTAATTAGTAAGGGTTGAGATTATGTAATTATATGCTAATACTTATAAGACTCGTCCATATGAATTTATATCGAATTCAATGCCGAATCGTAAAGTAGCTTGAGTTCTAGTGGTTGCTGGATTCCTTTCAGGCTGAGGCAGTTTTTTGATAATTTGTGATCTTTCAATGATGCAGGAATCTTGTTCTTCTGGATACACGAATTTTTGAGAATTTCCTATGCGTCTCAAAAAATTCACTTGATATTCGAATGGATTTTCTAACTTCATTACGCACCCTATGTAAGAAATTTTGTTTTTTTTTGTAGAAAAATCGACTAATATATAGTCGCCAACACGTATGGCATCAACTATACTATCTTCTTCCTCCTTGTCGCTTTCTTTTGCCATTTCTTCTAAAAACTCATCTGTTGCATCAGAGTCCAGAAGTTCAGGCTCCTCTTCAGAGAGCTCACTGCTGCTACTACTCTCTATTAAGAGTTTACGGGCGACATTTTTACGCTGCTTTAATTTCCTCCATTTCAGGAGTTTCTGTAAGGAGCCTAGTTGATCCTCGTTTTCGTGTATTATTGGTTTTTCGCTCTGGTGCTTTAGGGAAAGGCATTACAGATTCGGGGCTCAATAGCAAGGTCGAGTTTGTGTTACCTGCACAGGAACTTGAAGGTGACTGATTAGAAGCATTAGATGTGGACACAGCAGTGTGACCATCTTTTAAAAAGCGAATCTACCTCGAAGATGACAGAAATCTACTAAAATCTACTATATTGTTTTGCGCATGCTCAGAGGTCTTCGCATATTTTCAGGTTACAGGTATACATGTTCAGATATTGAATAACAGGTGATGGTGGCACTTATTATTGTATAGGGTGTAGGTTACTTCAATCAATCAGGTCATAAATCTTCATTTATATTATTGTTTATTGAAATATTACTAGATATAAGAGGTATTCGATTTTAATTCAACAGTGATGTTTAGAAATCACAAAACACTGATGCAAATATATAAAATATTACAAAAAAAATATTCAATTCAATCAAATAACATTGCGTCTACATAATTCTTGAACATATAAAAGACTATTATAGGTATAGGTAGGTACATTAAACTAATCATTTTCTGTGAGATTAATATTTTCATAAAGAGAATTTTTATTCATCAGTTTCAACATTTCTGAATCAGGTATAAATTTAGAACATTCACCAGATTCCCTTAATCCTTCTTTTGCATGTAGAATGGAAGCAACATTTTTGTTAACAAATCTATTCATTTCTTTAGTTTTTATTCGGTTTATTTCGGAAAATATCCGCTCACATTTCACGTTTGATAGTGGCAAGCATAACATTTGCTTAGCAAACTTCGATATTTGCGTGTATTTCTCGATATTGGCTGCATTTTTCAATTTGCCAACCATGGTCCAAAACTTTTCTACATTAGTAGAATCGTTTGCATCCCTGGTAGTACTACTGCTACACAAAAAATTTGCAACTTCTATATCTAACTTTATATCTTTGTATTGATTATCTATAACTTGAATTTCCTCTTCATCCACTAAATTGGGGAATTTTGAAGTAAGGGAAGAAGTGATTGAAAATCGTTATAAACAGCCACTTGAGGATCTAGGAAAGCCGAGTGCTTGAATATATCATTCGAAGGCAATCTCGCCTGTAATTGGACGGATAATTCTACTAAGAAAGACTGGCACCTAATTAAAAAATCTGTAGTTGCTTCTACAGGAATTTTACCCTTACAATTATTCATGTGGGTTGAAACTTTGTGTTCCAAATATAATGACTGCAGTGGTAAATATTGCGAAATACATTTAGGATCAATTTCTTCTACTGGCGTATTTTTTATGTAATTAGATTTCATGTAGCAGCTCAAAATTGATGCAAACATTTCTGAAATATCCCTATGTACTCTATGTATTACAGGATAGTCCCCCTGGAATATTATATTAAATTTGTTTGCTACTGGCAAAATGAAGTCTAAAAAATTAAAATAAAGTTTTACTATGTCGTCATTGAATGAATTGTAAAAAAACTCGCAAGAAGCATGTTGCCTCTTATCCTCCAAATATTGACCATTAAAAAATAATTGAAGAGGTGACCACTGTTCCAGAATTCTATTTACACAAGCATGTAATGAAAGCCAGCGAATATCATAATGCCTTAGCATTTTATGGTGTTCGGAATTGGTGAAATCTTGAAATTCTTGAAACTCTCTCTGCCGTTTGCTGCTTTGTGAAAAGTAGCTATATACTTCTTTGACCAACTGCTCAATGCCTCTGGGTAAAATTTTACAAGCATGGCTGACAGAGAGAGCTACAGAATGGCATACACATTTAACTAAAACGCAATTAGGATTTTGTTCTCGAATTCTTGACACAACTCCTGATTTTTCACCAAACATAACGTTAGTGGTGTCAGCTGCAAAACCAATTAAGTTTTTGAAATGAAAACCTCTCTCATCAAAAGCAGTCTTCATTGCACCAAATAAATGTTCAGCTGTTTCAGCCTGAACATCAACTGAACACAAAAATCTCGTTTTTACAGTTTGGTCCTTCTCCGAAAAATATTTAACGGCAATTGCGAGAACTTTTGTGGTACTTATGTCTGTGCTCTCATCAATTATTACGGAAAATGTTTCAAAACTGCTTTCAATATCGTGTTGCAAGAGTTTTTCAAATCTGCTTCCAATAACGTTATATGCTATTGCTGCAGATTTCGTTCTTCTGCAGGAAAAACTCTTTGCTATTTCGGAATCATGAAATGATTTACTTAACACTTCGCTAAGATGGTCCATAACACGGAACGGAATATTATGTTCCACGAGGGCTGCTACAATTTTTATTTCAGCTTTCTTCACCTCTTCGGAGATAGAATTGTTCTTGAAATGTTTACTTATCTATAAATTAATAAGATGATCTTCAGACTCAATTGAAATCAATAGCTGATAACATACCTGTGAACATCCGGCAATCCCTTCCATAGATTTTCTATGTTTGGCAGTGGCGAGGTGTTCTTTCAAGGAGGCAATGCGTGGTAAAATCTTACAATTGCATGCTTTGCAGTGAGCGCTTTCATTGTCCTCTTTGGATTTACACAACCACGAAGAAAATAATTCATTTTGCTCCCACTCCGATCTATTACTTTGTTGCGAATATTTCCTCTTCATTTTTGGAAATGTTTGAGTACACTGCTGTGAACTAATTAAGCTAAACTTATCTAACACAAATCACTTATCCGTATTAATAATTCTAATTTTTACTACGTCCTCCTTTCCGAAAATATAACTATACGCCCTTCATGAAACAAATATGCACAATCCACTATTAAAAATGTTAAAAACTTGCCACGCCCGGGGATCTACCGAAACCGGTAGCTTAGATTGCGAATGTAGCGCCATCTAGTCACCAATAGTCGGATGTGGCAGAAATCTACCAAAATCTACTAAGAAAAATTTACATACCACAGATGACCTGAAATCTACTAAAATAGTAGTTTCCTACTACAGATGGCCACGCTGGGTATGATCACTTGAGAACGCGTTTCGACCCAGTCCGCGCAGGCGACGTCATGTGGAGACTAGAGTTGAATGGTGTACGTTCAATTTCATAAGAGACAGGAGTATAAATGGATATACATATTCGCAAATATATTTCTGAAATTCACAGATTGGAATCTGATTCACATAATAGGTGCACAATTTGAGCTAATGGATTGTCCTTTAGTGCCAAATATCAACTAACTTTCTTGTAGATACTACAATGAAATATTTTAACTTATGATAAATGAAATAATGAAAAATGTCGTCAACATACTATTCTCCTTTAAACAATGCTATTATAGACTTCTCAACATTGAGATGTGATTTTACGTACGTATTATACTTCTTTAATTTCATAGTCTCTGCAAACGCTTTATAGTCCACCAATGCTCATATTTTTTTCTTTTCGTTCTATAGAAAATATGTTTTCACTTGAATGACAGAAAACGCCAATGTTTATAAATATGTATATAATGGGTGGGCCATCTGTTAGTTTTTTTTTAACCATGAATTAAACACATGCATTGTGGAAAAAATTCATTAATTTTTATTGAAAATCAAAGGAATATTTATGCCATTTATGTGTGAAAAATCACATCATTCATGTGACCACCACGGCTCTTCTTACAAGCTTGCATCCGAACATCAAAATTTGCGATGACTTTTTCCAGTAAGAGCGGATCTGTGGCCTCAATTTCATGCCGAATATTGCGTTTGAGGTCTTGAATTGTCCGTGGGGCGTTAGCATACACTTTACTCTTCAAAAAACCCCAAAGAAAATAGTCCAATGGTGTCAAATCGCATGATCTTGCTGGCCAATTCACGTCAGAATTACGGGAAATTAAGCGTTCACCAAATTTGGTTTGCAATAAACCTATTGTTTCGCGAGTTGTATGCGATGTTGCTCCGTCTTGTTGAAACCAAAGATCATCCACATCTAATTCATTTAATTTTGGCCACAAAAAGTCAGTCAGCATGCCACGATAACGTTCAGAATTCACTGTAACGGACTTTTCACGCTCATCTTCAAAGAAAAATGGTCCAATGATTCCACCAGCCCATAATCCGCACCAAACAGTGACCTTTTCGGCATGAAGTGGTTGTTCATGAATAATGTGAGGATTTTCCGAGCCCCAAAACCTGCAGTTTTGCTTATTCACATGTCCATTCAGATAAAAATGAGCTTCATCTGAGAAGATGATTTTGGATGAGAATCCCTCTTTGTTTTGAAGCATCCAATCAACGAAAGTACGGCGTTGTTGATGGTCTTGTGGTTTCAATTGTTGTGTCAATTGGATCTTGTATGGATGGAAATGAAGATCGACGTTCAGAATTCGACGTAAAGTGGTTCGAGGTATGCCCAATTCTTGCGAACGATGCCTGGTCGATGTTGATGGCTCTTCACGCACACTTTCACTTACAGCGGATACATTTTCAGGAGTACGAACTGGTCGAGCATGTTGATATGCTCTACGACCTTCTACGGAACCTGTTTCTTTAAAACGTTGAACAATTTTGCTAATTCCGGCCTCTGTAGGACGATTATGTCGACCGAAACGTTCACGAAGTTTGCGAAATGTACTTTTTACAGATCGCCCATTTTCGTAGTAAGTTTCGATAACTAAAATTCGTTCTTGTGTTGTTAATGAATACATAATTAAATTGGGCATAGTTTTCTCTTGACATATGTCAAAACACAAAACCATGAAGTTTGTTGCAAGACATCGAAATTCATGGTTAAAAAAAAAACCAACAGATGGCCCACCCAGTATTTATTCATCTGAAGTATTGATCATAATTCAAACAAACTAGCATAATGCCGAATCCGAATATATTCATTGGGCAGTATTGGGTTGAATGTAAGATGAATCTGATTTTTTAATTTTGTAATTCCTCAGTTGTATGCACTAAGTTATTATTCATATGTAGATACAAAAATTTACATCCTTGTATTAGTATCGCGAAGGTAAAGGAAGGGCACAGAAGTTATAATGAAACTCATCGACATTTAATTGACTATTTTATTCATTTTTCTTTTTTTAACATTCTTTTCTTTCAAGTTTCTATTTAAAACTCGCATTTAAAAGTACATTTTACACCTAAAAAATAAATTTTTTACATCATCACTTACATCTACCATATTTGATAAATTATATAAATTTTTCAAATAATTCTTCTCAATTTTAAGACCTGTTCCATTATAATTACTGAAAATTTTTTCCAGTTCAAAACATTTTGCTAAAAAATCATCATTTGGTTTCTGCAAACCACCCTCTGACAAATGGTTAATCCAAGAGAATGATTGGTCCCCATTATTTGGAATATACCCCAAATTTTCTTTTTTTCTCAATTTAAAGGCAATATAGCCTGCCAGATATTCCAATCCATCGCAGTCCAGCTCATCAAACTTAGGATCTTCGCCTTCTTCAGTGCCTTCAGGATTTATTTCTGCATCGTCCTCGGAATTAAGTGCGCAGAACATTGGAGCTGTCACAACTTCATTATCCTTATTGGGAATTAGTTCTGACGACACTGATGAGCTGCTACCTGCCTCAGTTAATATGTTGGGACAAATATTCCCTTGAATAATATTTGCTGCTTCTGGTATAATCTCGTCATTTCTACCCATCAAATATCTTCTTAATCGATATTTGAATTATAGAGCATTTGGATGATCATGTAAACCTCCAAATGCTCTCATTATCGAAAAAAAACCCTCTAGAGGATCTTGATTCAAATGGTGTGTCAATATATATGAAATATTCAACTCTGCCTTGATGTCAGAAAATACATTTTTCAACGACTCAATACTAATGAGTATTCCTTTTTGAAATGGTAACGGTGAAGAACTTCCAACTTTTCGGAGATTAAGCATCACCTCCTTCATTTCATCAATTATTGCATTCTGCTCTTCCAGAGCCTAGCCATATGCTATAATTGATGATCTGGAATCTCTCCGAACGATTTGTGAGTTGAAAACGTCGAACCAATCGTTTGCTTTTTTTAAAAATTCGGAACATTCTACCCAGTTCATTTCCGTTTGGTATAACCCAAGCATTCCCATTCTCGTAACAGCCCTTGAAATGGTATGCGACAAAAGTTTTGTAGCCAATTTAACTTTTTGTCGCTGAGCTCCCTTAACCGTTAGCATCTCTGATGTTAATTTATGAGCTATATTCAGATCCTTCGATGCAGTATTCTGTAATAAAGCTATAAGGGGCTTTGCATCGATCAACTTTCCATTTAATATAAATCCGGAATCAAGGAAATGATTCCTCAACAATTTAATCATGTGAGGAGTGTCAGCAAACACATGCACTCTCTTTCGATTCACTGGATTCTCAAAATATGTAATTGATTCTGAAATATTCAGCGATGCCCACAAACCTCTGTTAGAGCTGCCCAAGTCACAGTTCATGGCATACACTGGTTGTTGATATTTGTCTATTCTCGCATGCGTTAGCATTCAGAAACCAACTACAAATTTGAAATATTCTTATATCTAAAATAACAAATAATTATATCGAGTAATAATTTATTTTTTTCAAAACTACAAATATCAATCGAAAATTTCGACAAAATGAATATTTGATTAATTACAAATATCAAATATTCATTTTGTCGAGATTTTCGAATTGTTGAATCATTTCATCTGTCGATGACATGGAGGTCGATAATTCTTTTCGGCCTCTTCCTCTTTCGAGTCTTTCCTAAGATCCTTTTTCTCATTGGATGAGGAGGTGGAGGTGCCCTCTGTTTTTCCTGCTCGACTCTTTTCCAATCTTTTCCTTTGCCACTGTTTTTGGTCAATTCTTTTCTGTTTCTATAACAAAAAGTTAAATTGGATCAATTCTATCAACCAAATGAAGAAATTATGAAACAATTTGAAATAAATTATTATATTATATCGCGAAAAATAAAAACAAATAAAAATTTTTTTTTCATTTTGATTATTAATTGACACTTCGAATTGAATAAAAAGAATTTTTTTATGAAATGCCCATTATGTCTGTTTCAATAAATTTTCTCGACATTTTTCATAATATTAAAGTTCTATGAAATCACAAATATTTATAATGAATTCGAATCGTTAGCTAAAAAATGATTAAAATATTCGATTATATTCACTTACAAAATATATTTCCTTCATCAGGACTGAGTTATTTAGTAATATTTGGTAGCTTTGAGTAAGCATCTTCTTAATATCCTGAAAATTCTTGAAACTCTCTCTGCCGTTTGCTGCTTTGTGAAAAGTAGCTATATACTTCTTTGACCAACTGCTCAATGCCTCTGGGTAAAATTTTACAAGCATGGCTGACAGAGAGAGCTACAGAATGGCATACACATTTAACTAAAACGCAATTAGGATTTTGTTCTCGAATTCTTGACACAACTCCTGATTTTTCACCAAACATAACGTTAGTGGTGTCAGCTGCAAAACCAATTAAGTTTTTGAAATGAAAACCTCTCTCATCAAAAGCAGTCTTCATTGCACCAAATAAATGTTCAGCTGTTTCAGCCTGAACATCAACTGAACACAAAAATCTCGTTTTTACAGTTTGGTCCTTCTCCGAAAAATATTTAACGGCAATTGCGAGAACTTTTGTGGTACTTATGTCTGTGCTCTCATCAATTATTACGGAAAATGTTTCAAAACTGCTTTCAATATCGTGTTGCAAGAGTTTTTCAAATCTGCTTCCAATAACGTTATATGCTATTGCTGCAGATTTCGTTCTTCTGCAGGAAAAACTCTTTGCTATTTCGGAATCATGAAATGATTTACTTAACACTTCGCTAAGATGGTCCATAACACGGAACGGAATATTATGTTCCACGAGGGCTGCTACAATTTTTATTTCAGCTTTCTTCACCTCTTCGGAGATAGAATTGTTCTTGAAATGTTTACTTATCTATAAATTAATAAGATGATCTTCAGACTCAATTGAAATCAATAGCTGATAACATACCTGTGAACATCCGGCAATCCCTTCCATAGATTTTCTATGTTTGGCAGTGGCGAGGTGTTCTTTCAAGGAGGCAATGCGTGGTAAAATCTTACAATTGCATGCTTTGCAGTGGGCGCTTTCATTGTCCTCTTTGGATTTACACAACCACGAAGAAAATAATTCATTTTGCTCCCACTCCGATCTATTACTTTGTTGCGAATATTTCCTCTTCATTTTTGGAAATGTTTGAGTACACTGCTGTGAACTAATTAAGCTAAACTTATCTAACACAAATCACTTATCCGTATTAATAATTCTAATTTTTACTACGTCCTCCTTTCCGAAAATATAACTATACGCCCTTCATGAAACAAATATGCACAATCCACTATTAAAAATGTTAAAAACTTGCCACGCCCGGGGATCTACCGAAACCGGTAGCTTAGATTGCGAATGTAGCGCCATCTAGTCACCAATAGTCGGATGTGGCAGAAATCTACCAAAATCTACTAAGAAAAATTTACATACCACAGATGACCTGAAATCTACTAAAATAGTAGTTTCCTACTACAGATGGCCACGCTGGGTATGATCACTTGAGAACGCGTTTCGACCCAGTCCGCGCAGGCGACGTCATGTGGAGACTAGAGTTGAATGGTGTACGTTCAATTTCATAAGAGACAGGAGTATAAATGGATATACATATTAATAATAATAATAATAATAATAAATCGCCTTTATTGAATATTTCCTAGTTACAAATGAAAGTTACATCAGTGAATCAATGTGGATTACAAAAAGCTATGGAGTGGCGAAGTCTAGCCAGGCTATTCATACTCAACCACACCACAGCGTGAGAATAAGAAGAAAACATATAATTAAACAATCAAACAAAAAAACAATATCTTCAAGATAATGTCTGCACCCAAACAATACTACAAAATGAATTAAACAGAAACATAAATTCCCAACACATGCCGAAACCACCAGAAACGGTCTTGATGAATTATCGAAGGTTTTGCTGATCCAACAGATAAAGCTTGTATTTAAATTTGAATTTATTCACGCTCATTGTCCTAAACTCATTTGGGAGCAAGTTCATAATCGATGTCGCATTGTATATGAACGATCTTCTGAACAAAGCAGTGCTATGGCGAGGTATGAGAAGTCGATCTCCGAATCTTGTTAATCTATCGTGTCTAGAATCAACTCTAATAAACTTTCTACGAAGATAGTGAGATGAATCCGTGCCATTCAACAATCGAAAGGCAAAGTTTGCCATGTGCAGTGTTCTACGATTACTCATGTTCAGCCAGCCTGTTTCCGTCATCGCGCCTGTTATGTGATCAAATTTTCTCAACCCGTAGATCAAGCGACAACAAGAATTCTGGACTTTCTGAACACGAGCGTTATCTTCCTGACGTAAACAAGGACCATATACAAAATCACAATAGTTGAAGTGTGATAATACGAGAGAATCACATAGCATTTTTTTCACACCCCGATTCAGCACATGCCTGTTGGAATAGAGAACCCTCAATTTCACGAATGATTTTCTCAAAAGATCCTTGATGTGCTCAGAAAACCTCATGTTAACATCCAATCGAACTCCCAAATCGCTAACTGAATCACTAATGTCAACCCGTGTACCATTCATGACGATATCAATATCATGTATCAAAGTTGATCTGATAGCTGGTGATGCGAAGCAAAGTAAAACTGTCTTATCGGTGTTGAGATTAAGTGCGTGCTGCCTCGAGATCTTAATGATATTCACAAGTTCCGTATTCACCAGTTCATTAATAAAATCTATATCCTTCGGGTCAAAGTGGATGTACAATTGGATATCATCGGCATACGCCTGAACTCTCAAGGTAGTCACAGAACTGAGAATATCAGCGGTATATACAATGAAGAGTAAAGGGCCCAGTATAGAACCCTGTGGTACTCCAGTAAGCACTCCCAATCCGGATGAATATTTTCCGTTACTCAATACTACCTGCGATCTCCCACCCAAATAAGAACCCATCAAAGCACAGGCACATTCATCGAATCCATAGTATCTAAGTTTCGAAATTAGAAGTGAATGATCAATAGTGTCGAATGCTTTCGAGTAGTCTAACAGAACGAGCAAACTTGCCAGACCTTTATCCTGCGCCTCTATGATGTCACTCGTGACTGTAGCCAGTGCTGTAGCTGTACTAAAACCCTTGCGAAAACCATTTTGACCTTCAGGTAAAATGCCATTATCTTTCACAAAATCAAATATTTGACGATGTAATACCCGTTCCAAGATCTTCGACACAGCAGGGAGTATGCTAATTATTCTCAGATCATCATATCGCTTACATTCACGTTTTTTAGGAATAGGCAAACCAATAGAAACCTTCCAAGAGTCGGGAAAATAATTTTGTTCTATACAACTATTAATGATGTTAACAATTACAGCATCAATGTATGGACTACAGTACTTCAACATGGCAACATTAATTTTATCAACACCAGATGCATTAGATGTTAAACTGTTCAAAATAGAGTTAACCTCTTCAGTAGAAGACATAGAGAACGAAAAGCTAATGTTTGGGTTGAATTTACCACTATTATAGTGGCTTAAGCGGTCAGATGTTCCGGTAGATATTTTTCGAAAAAAAGAGGAGAAATAATTATTAATGCCATCCGGATCAGAAATATTAGAGGGAATTGAATGATTTGGCTTAGAGTGAATGCTCAAACTACTTAGTGTTCTCCAGGTCTTACGAGAATTATTTTCAGCACAAATTGAATTCAAATAGTTTCTTTTTGCATCTCTAATCGCTGTAACAGCAGAATTACGTAGTTGTTTATAGTAATCCCAGTCGGATTCGGAGCGAGTTAGCTTGAATTTCTGTAGTGCTTTGTCACGACGCTTCATAACCAACCTTAAACCATTAGTGAGCCAAGGCGACCTCGGCTTAGAGACTCTTCTCTCAACGATGGGAGCATGCTTATCAAAAATTGATAAAAGTAGATTGTTGAATGTTGAAATCTTTTTATCAATGTTTCTTTCTAGTATGACATTCATCCACGGAATACAATGTAGGTCAGTCAGAAAATGGTCATAATTGAAATTGCGGAAACAACGGTAGGTGATGAGAGATGGTGGTGGCTTATTACTCTTCAACTTTAAATCAACAAATATCATCTTATGATCCGAAATACCGTCGAAAGGGATTGTTCCTGACGCATTCACCAAATTATCATTTATCACAAATATGGGATCGATCAGGGTACTCGAAGAACGCGCAATTCTGGTAGGCTCATTCACAATCTGCGAGAATCCGTAAGATTCGAAACAATTCGAAACAGGATTTCCGACATTGAAGAGATCCACATTCATATCACCCAATCATACAACCTCTCCCCCAGTCACACAGACCTCTGATAAAATATCATCTATATCTGTAATAAATTCATTCATATTAGTATTAGGGGGCCTATAAAAAACACCAACAGTGAGGTTGCTAGTTCCAATTCTTAATTTCATAAAAAGGAACTCCACCCTACTCCTCAACACAAAATCGAATGATAAAGACTGAACAGAGTAGCAACTCTTATAATAAAACCCGACTCCTCCACCCCTAGTGGACCTAGGATTGTGGATCAAATTATAACCTGGAATAGCCACTGACTCAGCATCAGCCCCATCTGACAACCAGGTCTCCGTCACCGCTACGATATCGAAATCCCTCTCAAGGACTATGGCACAAAATTCACTGAAACCGGTGAACAATGAACGTATGTTAATGTGTGCAATCTTCATTTTATATAATAGTACCTACCAACCGAATCTGATAGTGGCATGATGTATAAATTAAAGAAATATACGAGCAATATCAAAATTGACAAAGCAAGTTAAAAAAAAAATTAAACACAATAACTAATAATTATCACTATTGCCAATAGAAAGAGGCAGCTAAGGGATTATAACCAATCAATAAGCAATAATAGCACGTTTGGGCGCACTGTATATCTGAAGAAAAAAATCAGGAGGCAAAAAAATAAACAAAAAGTTTTGAACCTATCTATCAATTTATAAAAACCTTCAAGAATTCACTTGCGGTTCTCGGCCTCCTCTTGAGTATTTGGAATGTCATCTTCATCTTTAATCAAAATTTTCCTATTCGCAACCTTCCCGAACACATTTCCACCCATGGACCAAACATTTTCCTTTCCAATTCTTTCCTTAGCAAGCAGCATAAGCTCGTACCTTCTTTTAGTTAATTCCTCCATGAGAACCAGTCCGCTGCCCTTCAATTTTTTCCGCTGTAATAAGATCTCATTTCGATCACGGATATCGTTGAAGTGTGCTATTACTACCGCTTTCTTATTCGTCCCAGTGGTTGTGGTGACAGTTTGGCAAAACAAAGGTTTTACATTATTAATACCTAGTTTCTTCTCAAATATGTCAACAACTTTTGTATTCAGTTGTCCTTTTGAGTTGTTATCAACAGGCATACCATAAATTCTAAGCTGATTAAGTTTGCTCCTTTGTTCGAGATCATCTATTTTCCTCCTATATTTATCATTTTCGTCTTCAAGAAAAACCAGTCTGGACTCCAAAGAATCGAATTTGGACGCTAACTGTTCGAGTTTATCGTTGTCTGCGATACTTTATGCGAAATCTTATCAATCAGCATATCAAGGAATTCCCCATCTGTAACAGTTTCTTTCACTATATCGCGGGTGATAACAGCGGTCAGCCTCTTGAGTTCACTTTTGTTGTCTTTCGGTAAAAACCATTTTTATTGTTTTCAGGTAAGAATACAAATAGAGCTGTTACTAAAATCGACTATCTGGCGTGAAGAAAATTTATTTATCGCCTGAGAACGATTTCAATGAAGATGCAAACTCTGTATTATATTAATTTTATATTCAACCGGAACCACAAATAATGCGACTGTTATCGACTAGCACACATTGATGAATGTGTATAAATATATTTCTGAAATTCACAGATTGGAATCTGATTCACATAATAGGTGCACAATTTGAGCTAATGGATTGTCCTTTAGTGCCAAATATCAACTAACTTTCTTGTAGATACTACAATGAAATATTTTAACTTATGATAAATGAAATAATGAAAAATGTCGTCAACATACTATTCTCCTTTAAACAATGCTATTATAGACTTCTCAACATTGAGATGTGATTTTACGTACGTATTATACTTCTTTAATTTCATAGTCTCTGCAAACGCTTTATAGTCCACCAATGCTCATATTTTTTTCTTTTCGTTCTATAGAAAATATGTTTTCACTTGAATGACAGAAAACGCCAATGTTTATAAATATGTATATAATGGGTGGGCCATCTGTTAGTTTTTTTTTAACCATGAATTAAACACATGCATTGTGGAAAAAATTCATTAATTTTTATTGAAAATCAAAGGAATATTTATGCCATTTATGTGTGAAAAATCACATCATTCATGTGACCACCACGGCTCTTCTTACAAGCTTGCATCCGAACATCAAAATTTGCGATGACTTTTTCCAGTAAGAGCGGATCTGTGGCCTCAATTTCATGCCGAATATTGCGTTTGAGGTCTTGAATTGTCCGTGGGGCGTTAGCATACACTTTACTCTTCAAAAACCCCAAAGAAAATAGTCCAATGGTGTCAAATCGCATGATCTTGCTGGCCAATTCACGTCAGAATTACGGGAAATTAAGCGTTCACCAAATTTGGTTTGCAATAAACCTATTGTTTCGCGAGTTGTATGCGATGTTGCTCCGTCTTGTTGAAACCAAAGATCATCCACATCTAATTCATTTAATTTGGCCACAAAAAGTCAGTCAGCATGCCACGATAACGTTCAGAATTCACTGTAACGGACTTTTCACGCTCATCTTCAAAGAAAAATGGTCCAATGATTCCACCAGCCCATAATCCGCACCAAACAGTGACCTTTTCGGCATGAAGTGGTTGTTCATGAATAATGTGAGGATTTTCCGAGCCCCAAAACCTGCAGTTTTGCTTATTCACATGTCCATTCAGATAAAAATGAGCTTCATCTGAGAAGATGATTTTGGATGAGAATCCCTCTTTGTTTTGAAGCATCCAATCAACGAAAGTACGGCGTTGTTGATGGTCTTGTGGTTTCAATTGTTGTGTCAATTGGATCTTGTATGGATGGAAATGAAGATCGACGTTCAGAATTCGACGTAAAGTGGTTCGAGGTATGCCCAATTCTTGCGAACGATGCCTGGTCGATGTTGATGGCTCTTCACGCACACTTTCACTTACAGCGGATACATTTTCAGGAGTACGAACTGGTCGAGCATGTTGATATGCTCTACGACCTTCTACGGAACCTGTTTCTTTAAAACGTTGAACAATTTTGCTAATTCCGGCCTCTGTAGGACGATTATGTCGACCGAAACGTTCACGAAGTTTGCGAAATGTACTTTTTACAGATCGCCCATTTTCGTAGTAAGTTTCGATAACTAAAATTCGTTCTTGTGTTGTTAATGAATACATAATTAAATTGGGCATAGTTTTCTCTTGACATATGTCAAAACACAAAACCATGAAGTTTGTTGCAAGACATCGAAATTCATGGTTAAAAAAAAACCAACAGATGGCCCACCCAGTATTTATTCATCTGAAGTATTGATCATAATTCAAACAAACTAGCATAATGCCGAATATATTCATTGGGCAGTATTGGGTTGAATGTAAGATGAATCTGATTTTTTAATTTTGTAATTCCTCAGTTGTATGCACTAAGTTATTATTCATATGTAGATACAAAATTTACATCCTTGTATTAGTATCGCGAAGGTAAAGGAAGGGCACAGAAGTTATAATGAAACTCATCGACATTTAATTGACTATTTTATTCATTTTTCTTTTTTAACATTCTTTTCTTTCAAGTTTCTATTTAAAACTCGCATTTAAAAGTACATTTTACACCTAAAAAATAAATTTTTTACATCATCACTTACATCTACCATATTTGATAAATTATATAAATTTTTCAAATAATTCTTCTCAATTTTAAGACCTGTTCCATTATAATTACTGAAAATTTTTTCCAGTTCAAAACATTTTGCTAAAAAATCATCATTTGGTTTCTGCAAACCACCCTCTGACAAATGGTTAATCCAAGAGAATGATTGGTCCCCATTATTTGGAATATACCCCAAATTTTCTTTTTTTCTCAATTTAAAGGCAATATAGCCTGCCAGATATTCCAATCCATCGCAGTCCAGCTCATCAAACTTAGGATCTTCGCCTTCTTCAGTGCCTTCAGGATTTATTTCTGCATCGTCCTCGGAATTAAGTGCGCAGAACATTGGAGCTGTCACAACTTCATTATCCTTATTGGGAATTAGTTCTGACGACACTGATGAGCTGCTACCTGCCTCAGTTAATATGTTGGGACAAATATTCCCTTGAATAATATTTGCTGCTTCTGGTATAATCTCGTCATTTCTACCCATCAAATATCTTCTTAATCGATATTTGAATTATAGAGCATTTGGATGATCATGTAAACCTCCAAATGCTCTCATTATCGAAAAAAAAACCCTCTAGAGGATCTTGATTCAAATGGTGTGTCAATATATATGAAATATTCAACTCTGCCTTGATGTCAGAAAATACATTTTTCAACGACTCAATACTAATGAGTATTCCTTTTTGAAATGGTAACGGTGAAGAACTTCCAACTTTTCGGAGATTAAGCATCACCTCCTTCATTTCATCAATTATTGCATTCTGCTCTTCCAGAGCCTAGCCATATGCTATAATTGATGATCTGGAATCTCTCCGAACGATTTGTGAGTTGAAAACGTCGAACCAATCGTTTGCTTTTTTTAAAAATTCGGAACATTCTACCCAGTTCATTTCCGTTTGGTATAACCCAAGCATTCCCATTCTCGTAACAGCCCTTGAAATGGTATGCGACAAAAGTTTTGTAGCCAATTTAACTTTTTGTCGCTGAGCTCCCTTAACCGTTAGCATCTCTGATGTTAATTTATGAGCTATATTCAGATCCTTCGATGCAGTATTCTGTAATAAAGCTATAAGGGGCTTTGCATCGATCAACTTTCCATTTAATATAAATCCGGAATCAAGGAAATGATTCCTCAACAATTTAATCATGTGAGGAGTGTCAGCAAACACATGCACTCTCTTTCGATTCACTGGATTCTCAAAATATGTAATTGATTCTGAAATATTCAGCGATGCCCACAAACCTCTGTTAGAGCTGCCCAAGTCACAGTTCATGGCATACACTGGTTGTTGATATTTGTCTATTCTCGCATGCGTTAGCATTCAGAAACCAACTACAAATTTGAAATATTCTTATATCTAAAATAACAAATAATTATATCGAGTAATAATTTATTTTTTTCAAAACTACAAATATCAATCGAAAATTTCGACAAAATGAATATTTGATTAATTACAAATATCAAATATTCATTTTGTCGAGATTTTCGAATTGTTGAATCATTTCATCTGTCGATGACATGGAGGTCGATAATTCTTTTTCGGCCTCTTCCTCTTTCGAGTCTTTCCTAAGATCCTTTTTCTCATTGGATGAGGAGGTGGAGGTGCCCTCTGTTTTTCCTGCTCGACTCTTTTCCAATCTTTTCCTTTGCCACTGTTTTTGGTCAATTCTTTTCTGTTTCTATAACAAAAAGTTAAATTGGATCAATTCTATCAACCAAATGAAGAAATTATGAAACAATTTGAAATAAATTATTATATTATATCGCGAAAAATAAAAACAAATAAAATTTTTTTTTCATTTTGATTATTAATTGACACTTCGAATTGAATAAAAAGAATTTTTTTATGAAATGCCCATTATGTCTGTTTCAATAAATTTTCTCGACATTTTTCATAATATTAAAGTTCTATGAAATCACAAATATTTATAATGAATTCGAATCGTTAGCTAAAAAATGATTAAAATATTCGATTATATTCACTTACAAAATATATTTCCTTCATCAGGACTGAGTTATTTAGTAATATTTGGTAGCTTTGAGTAAGCATCTTCTTAATATCCTGAAAATTCTTGAAACTCTCTCTGCCGTTTGCTGCTTTGTGAAAAGTAGCTATATACTTCTTTGACCAACTGCTCAATGCCTCTGGGTAAAATTTTACAAGCATGGCTGACAGAGAGAGCTACAGAATGGCATACACATTTAACTAAAACGCAATTAGGATTTTGTTCTCGAATTCTTGACACAACTCCTGATTTTTCACCAAACATAACGTTAGTGGTGTCAGCTGCAAAACCAATTAAGTTTTTGAAATGAAAACCTCTCTCATCAAAAGCAGTCTTCATTGCACCAAATAAATGTTCAGCTGTTTCAGCCTGAACATCAACTGAACACAAAATCTCGTTTTTACAGTTTGGTCCTTCTCCGAAAAATATTTAACGGCAATTGCGAGAACTTTTGTGGTACTTATGTCTGTGCTCTCATCAATTATTACGGAAAATGTTTCAAAACTGCTTTCAATATCGTGTTGCAAGAGTTTTTCAAATCTGCTTCCAATAACGTTATATGCTATTGCTGCAGATTTCGTTCTTCTGCAGGAAAAACTCTTTGCTATTTCGGAATCATGAAATGATTTACTTAACACTTCGCTAAGATGGTCCATAACACGGAACGGAATATTATGTTCCACGAGGGCTGCTACAATTTTTATTTCAGCTTTCTTCACCTCTTCGGAGATAGAATTGTTCTTGAAATGTTTACTTATCTATAAATTAATAAGATGATCTTCAGACTCAATTGAAATCAATAGCTGATAACATACCTGTGAACATCCGGCAATCCCTTCCATAGATTTTCTATGTTTGGCAGTGGCGAGGTGTTCTTTCAAGGAGGCAATGCGTGGTAAAATCTTACAATTGCATGCTTTGCAGTGGGCGCTTTCATTGTCCTCTTTGGATTTACACAACCACGAAGAAAATAATTCATTTTGCTCCCACTCCGATCTATTACTTTGTTGCGAATATTTCCTCTTCATTTTTGGAAATGTTTGAGTACACTGCTGTGAACTAATTAAGCTAAACTTATCTAACACAAATCACTTATCCGTATTAATAATTCTAATTTTTACTACGTCCTCCTTTCCGAAAATATAACTATACGCCCTTCATGAAACAAATATGCACAATCCACTATTAAAAATGTTAAAAACTTGCCACGCCCGGGGATCTACCGAAACCGGTAGCTTAGATTGCGAATGTAGCGCCATCTAGTCACCAATAGTCGGATGTGGCAGAAATCTACCAAAATCTACTAAGAAAAATTTACATACCACAGATGACCTGAAATCTACTAAAATAGTAGTTTCCTACTACAGATGGCCACGCTGGGTATGATCACTTGAGAACGCGTTTCGACCCAGTCCGCGCAGGCGACGTCATGTGGAGACTAGAGTTGAATGGTGTACGTTCAATTTCATAAGAGACAGGAGTATAAATGGATATACATATTAATAATAATAATAATAATAATAAATCGCCTTTATTGAATATTTCCTAGTTACAAATGAAAGTTACATCAGTGAATCAATGTGGATTACAAAAAGCTATGGAGTGGCGAAGTCTAGCCAGGCTATTCATACTCAACCACACCACAGCGTGAGAATAAGAAGAAAACATATAATTAAACAATCAAACAAAAAAAATATCTTCAAGATAATGTCTGCACCCAAACAATACTACAAAATGAATTAAACAGAAACATGAATTCCCAACACATGCCGAAACCACCAGAAACGGTCTTGATGAATTATCGAAGGTTTTGCTGATCCAACAGATAAAGCTTGTATTTAAATTTGAATTTATTCACGCTCATTGTCCTAAACTCATTCGGGAGCAAGTTCAAAATCGATGTCGCATTGTATATGAACGATCTTCTGAACAAAGCAGTGCTATGGCGAGGTATGAGAAGTCGATCTCCGAATCTTGTTAATCTATTGTGTCTAGAATCAACTCTAATAAACTTACTACATAGATAGTCAGATGAATCCGTGCCATTCAACCACCTAAAGGCAAAGTTTGCCATGTGCAGTGTTCTACGATTACTCATGTTCAGCCAGCCTGTTTCCGTCATCGCGCCTATTATGTGATCAAATTTCCTCAAGCCGTAGATCAAGCGAGCACAAGTATTCTGGACTTTCTGAACACGAGCGTTATCTTTCTGACGTAAATAAGGACCATATACAAAATCACAATAGTTAAAGTGTGATAATACGAGAGAATCACATAGCATTTTTTTCACACCCCGATTCAGCACATGCCTGTTGGAATAGAGAACTTTCAATTTCACTAATGATTTTCTCAAAAGATCCTTGATGTGCTAAGAAAATCTCATGTTAACATCCAATCGAACTCCCAAATCGCTAACTGAATCACTAATGTCAACCCGTGTACCATTCATGACGATATCAATATCATGTATCAAAGTTGATCTGATAGCTGGTGATGCGAAGCAAAGTAAAACTGTCTTATCGGTGTTGAGATTAAGTGCGTGCTGCCTCGAGATCTTAATGATATTCACAAGTTCCGTATTCACCAGTTCATTAATAAAATCTATATCCTTCGGGTCAAAGTGGATGTACAATTGGATATCATCGGCATACGCCTGAACTCTCAAGGTAGTCACAGAACTGAGAATATCAGCGGTATATACAATGAAGAGTAAAGGGCCCAGTATAGAACCCTGTGGTACTCCAGTAAGCACTCCCAATCCGGATGAATATTTTCCGTTACTCAATACTACCTGCGATCTCCCACCCAAATAAGAACCCATCAAAGCACAGGCACATTCATCGAATCCATAGTATCTAAGTTTCGAAATTAGAAGTGAATGATCAATAGTGTCGAATGCTTTCGAGTAGTCTAACAGAACGAGCAAACTTGCCAGACCTTTATCCTGCGCCTCTATGATGTCACTCGTGACTGTAGCCAGTGCTGTAGCTGTACTAAAACCCTTGCGAAAACCATTTTGACCTTCAGGTAAAATGCCATTATCTTTCACAAAATCAAATATTTGACGATGTAATACCCGTTCCAAGATCTTCGACACAGCAGGGAGTATGCTAATTATTCTCAGATCATCATATCGCTTACATTCACGTTTTTTAGGAATAGGCAAACCAATAGAAACCTTCCAAGAGTCGGGAAAATAATTTTGTTCTATACAACTATTAATGATGTTAACAATTACAGCATCAATGTATGGACTACAGTACTTCAACATGGCAACATTAATTTTATCAACACCAGATGCATTAGATGTTAAACTGTTCAAAATAGAGTTAACCTCTTCAGTAGAAGACATAGAGAACGAAAAGCTAATGTTTGGGTTGAATTTACCACTATTATAGTGGCTTAAGCGGTCAGATGTTCCGGTAGATATTTTTCGAAAAAAAGAGGAGAAATAATTATTAATGCCATCCGGATCAGAAATATTAGAGGGAATTGAATGATTTGGCTTAGAGTGAATGCTCAAACTACTTAGTGTTCTCCAGGTCTTACGAGAATTATTTTCAGCACAAATTGAATTCAAATAGTTTCTTTTTGCATCTCTAATCGCTGTAACAGCAGAATTACGTAGTTGTTTATAGCAATCCCAGTCGGATTCGGAGCTCATACTCATACTTTTATATTAATACAATAAATCAAAATCAACAAAATAGTTTTTTTAATTTAAATCACGTTGTCACATATAATATCTTAGTATCGTCATCATAGACTGAATCATAGAATAATCGTTCTTTAACTAAGCCCATTCGACATTGAACTCCGTTAGCAAACAGATTTTTTAGTCACGTGACCACAGATCGTACAGATTCATCTGAAATATTTGGAAACAAATGGACGGTACAAAGTATCTGCTACAGTACATATTGCTCTGCAAAAAATACCGAAAAAGAAATAACCACTTTAGATCACGATCATGTGAACATCCAATTACCAACCGTGCCGATCACAGCTTAATAAAAAAATTTCTAAGTACTGTCTATTACCATTGTTTAACACGTTAAACGCCATGTGAGTTATATTTGTCTCACGACGAATTTGGTCTAGATGTTGCGTGAGTTGAATGTAACTCCAGATACGAACGGGCTTCTACGGTCTGTGAATCATATACAAGTCACACTTACTGTGTAATGTGAACGCAGGCAGTTCATGCATGGCCCTAGGGCCAGATTACCGAAGTTAACGCGTTATTGTATACGAAATTTTTTTTTAAGGTATTGAGATGCTAGATTTGAAATCGACAATTCGAAATATGCGGCCCCGTGGGTAAAATTTGATTTTCTATTGCGACAGTCAATGTGTTAATATAAATCCGGAATCAAGGAAATGATTCCTCGAACAATTTAATCATGTGAGGAGTATCAGCAAATACATGCACTCTCTTTCGATTCACTGGATTCTCAAAATATGTAATTGATTCTGAAATATTCAGCGATGCCCACAAACCTCTGTAAGAGTTGCCCAAGTCACAGTTCATGGCATACACTGGGTAACCAATATCTTCGAATTTACCGATTACCTTATATAACAGGGTTTTGGTTATTTTTCGGTCATAGTCGTAAAAAATTGGCTGTTTCCAATTGGAGAATATACCACGAGCCATGATCACCTGTACGTAATTACTTGGTGCCATGGTCTGATCATTTTTCTTATCATATTCATAAGAGCTTTGAATCTTCATCTCGTCGAACAGCAAAACACATGCCCCCTACATTCTTGTCAGTGTGGTATTTTTCATCAAGCTCAATACTACATTTAAGATACCTGAAAGTAACAAAAATTTCCTATCAATTATATTGTTTTGAATAACAATAGAATGTACATATACTATGAAAGAAGAAAATGATAAACAATTGGCTAAAGACACTTAGTCGTCTACAATTTATCAATACTAATATTATAAAGAGAAAAGATTTGTATGTTTGTGTGTTTGTGGCGTTGATACGAGTTAACTCATAAGCTACTTGACCGATTTCAATAATTCTTTCACCCTTAGAATGCTACACTATCCTTGAGTAACATAGGCTATACTTTTCACTCGAGAAAATTGAGGAAACCTACTATAACTTCAATGATAATAAATATGAGTACCAAAATCAGCCATAATCAGCTATTTTCAGGTGCGCTGTAAAACCGTAAGACGTACATGGAAACAATGTATGACGGAAATTTACCTCTTCAATAGTTCTACAAAAAAGTCTGGGATAGCATATATCTATCTTTCAAGGTTTACTCGGTATTACCTTTTAAAGGTATCCGAATGTTTTTCAAAATTATGCATTATTTGTGAGTATTTTTTTATGAATACGCTATTGATAATTATCCAATTGAATTCGTCGTTCATACCCAGTATTTAATTTAGAACGAAATTGCCTTTTACATCATTCAATTATGATGAATACATCAAAAGATATGGCAGGTTGAAGATGAAATCGCATCAAAATGTCTCCGAGGTAGGCACAAGGCGGCTAGGAGAAGGTACCGGAGTGTGAGGGATGTTTTGTATGAATGTATTTTGGATTGCCTATGCCCGTATGTTTATGACCACACATCAGATCAACAGATGGCGCTGAAGTCGTTATCCAGGTTATTCATCTACTCTGCAACTAAACGGCTCGATCGAATGAATTTTTGTGTATACAGAACAACGTCTGTTGGGTCTGCTAGTAAGGTATAATGGTATTTACCAGGTTGTAAATTTATTTTGCTAGCCCATCTTCTCAAAGTTGAAACTGAAGGAAGGGGATAACCTCTATTTTGCAGCATGCGATATGACCTAGGACCTCCTGCGTATAAAGAAATTGCTGGTGCCACATCTTCAGCACCCCAGTGAATTTGTTTTTTTGTCTTAAGCTTACGTAGTTGGCCTTCGGTAAAAATTTCTTCAACTGCCTTTCTTTCATCTCTTTCCTTCTGCAATTGGTCTTCTAGCTCCTTTATTCGATTCATTAGCATTGATTGCTCATTTGAACTGAAATTATAATCAATCAAATAAATAAATGAAACCTACACGTTACTAAGGTCACGTTTCAACAAGGAACAGGGAAGGTAGTCATTACAGAAAATCGAGAGATTCTCAGATACCTTTAGTAACACAATTTCCCGCTGAAACATGACTTAATGCTTGTAATCAAAATGTTCACAGCAGTTTTATATTCAATTGCAATAAATATGAAATTACTACCACTGTGTTCCTGCAGCTGTATCTCGAGTAATCTCAGGTTGCACATTTACTGTCATCAGGTCTGAGTGTAATTCAATCGTACCCATCTCTACGTCCATGGTGCTACTGGTTGAAGGTAAATCGATGTCCATGGTGCTACTAGTTGAAGGTAAATTTGATGCATAATTCTGAGTCCTGAAATCAAATTCTTTCAGTCAATATAACATAATACATTAGTATGATTCAGTACTTACATGTCACACATTTGTTAGGAGAGCCTTTGCATTCATTCTCTCATCACGCGACTTTTGGCTGATTGTTTGTTGTTTTGATGGTACAGGTAGGTTCAATGAAGGAATCGCATCTCTTTTTAATACCCACTTAACCTTAGGTAAATTCAAAAGTTTATTTTTCAATTCATAATCTTTATCAGTAAAATGTCTTGAACATCATATGGACCTGTTCTTAATTTTGTACTGTGCAATTTTATCGTCCGCATTTTTCAGTTCTTCAGTAAGTTTGCTGAAACCCTGCCTATATTTTTCAAGATGATGCTTGAACGATTCTTCTGCTTTTTTGGCCACTTCCAGATCTGCTTTTAATTCTGAAATACTTTCCTTGAGCATTTTCTCTTTTTCTTCGAAGGATTTGATCTGCGCAAGGAAATTTTCTTTCTCTACGCTCTGGAAAAAATTTAATCAATTTTAAAAAATTCATAAGAGCTTCTGGCAAATATTTGCATTTAAAGGTCCAGCAGAGGTCGATTAGATTTTGTTTCGTCGTATTCATATGGGTTGAGGGGAGTAACTATTAGCGGACAGCTATCCAGAGGCTCTGACACATTTCCTTTGATGCACTCATCTTTGCTTAATACAAGCTTTTTCTTATTGCAGAGCAAGCTTGACCCTTGCTTTTGGCAGCCGTGAGTGCTCCATGTATAAGATTCATTTTTAGGAATTATAGTTTCTGATCTATGACGAGTTGTTACGAAAAGGTCAGAAGACACCTTGATGCGTTTCCACGAGCATGAGATTTGATGGAATAATGTCCCGAATACTTGCTTGAAAATTCTTGGAAATGTCAAGATTACTTCAATAGTAGGGGTGTCCTTATGAACATACACCAATAATGATTTACCTGTTTTATATAGTAATTCAGGGTTTTCTACTTAAATTGTGTTGCCAAATTCCGCATAACAGTTTATTACATCAGATAAGGCATTAACTGGTAATAGGTCTACATTCACCTCCCCCTGGAGAGCTCCGTTCAGTGCTTTCAGAAACGAGTTGGGGATGATGTTCGCTCAGGATGTAGCCAGATCGATAGCAATATCATGCTTCGCTAGGTCACAATTACCATACCCCCCCGCCGCCGCGTGGCGAGACCACAGCAAGAGGGTGACCCTGATCGTTGTTACTGTATCCCATTTTTGTCAACATGCGCCCAATGATCACGTCGGTTTCATAGGCGCTCCTCAATGTTATCGTACGGAAGCCCGGTGTCGTAGAAAAGATTAATTTGGCCATAAGGCCTACCGTCCCGTTCAAAATGGCATTTTCATTACTATCGTACTCGATGTCTATCATAACCTGCTGCGGTAATACCATAGCCATCATAATTTTTCGGAAGTCGTCAAAGTTTTGTGATGTGACTGGCGCGTTTACAATCTTCGCTAGTGGTTCAGATTTATTGGAGTTTATCTCCATCGTTTGGCTAACTTGAGCTATGTCTACGCTCGCCAGCGAAAACGTCGGGAAGACGAATTGCGAAGCGTACGCGACCAGCAGAAGATTCACCTTTGGTAAAATTGATAAAAAGCGACTCACACTCTGGGGATGCGTATGATTCAACCACCTCACATTGTTGCGGCCGTACATCGGCCCAGCACCAAAAGTTAATATCAGTCTCTTTCTTCTTGAAAAGCGCTCCATCCATGTTCTTAATGCTATATCATCTTTGGTAATATACTCTTGTGTTATCGCCTGAAAAGCGTGCAACCTTGGATTAAGTACTACTGGTATTACGTCGAATTGACTCCTCCTTCTGGGTATTAGCCTGTCCAAGTTATTCAAGATCATGTTCGACATTTCTTCTTTAACTATTTTGTCAACACTGTCCGCAAACCCTATAAATTTGGGATTCATTATATTATGAGTGCCTCTAATGATTTTCTCTTTAATTCGTATTATTCTATAAAATTCTTTGGTAGATCCCTCGATTATATGGTGTAATCCTTTTATGAATTCGGGATAGTTGGTTGTCTTCTCTGGATCTTCCTTTAATGCTCTCTGTCTACTAATAGCTAGACACCACTCTCCATGGTTATCGAACGCAAAATCTAGCTCCGTCGGATACTTCTCCATCTGTTGCGGCGTCTCAATTTGCATATCTGAAACTTCAATCAACTCCAATGTGTTGTTCACCTGTACGGATCGACTGGTAGATATAATTATCGATAGAGCGTCCACCAAACCCTGGATTGAGAAAAGCTGTCTACCTTCTTTTACTTCCTCTTTTATGACTGCGTCTTCATCGTTCGGAGTGACGTCGGGTTTACTATCTTTCGAACTTTCCTGAGTTACGTCTTTGACATTCACTTCTGAAACAGTAGCATACGCATTGCCTTCAATTCTGCTAGGATCCTTCAGTTCTTTGTCATTCTCTCCAACATGTTTTTGTCTGTCCATTCTGTTGCTCGCTGCCATCCTCGATGAACGAAAGCCTCGGTATTCCAATTCTCACCCCTCGACTAAACACTGAACACCTTCTCGAATTCGATCTGCCTACTCCTCAGATAATACTGAAATAATTAACTGAAATAGTTGTCAAATATGATTAGCAATTGAACTTTCAAAAAATACTCAACTATAATTCCATAATTTTCATGTATTAAAGGCAACATTAAAATTTTGTATCTCAGTGAGAGTGAGATTACAAAATATTTTACTACTACTAGGATAAAAATCACACCATATGTATGTATAATAATTTTGTCACTTTAGTCCCTTATAACAGTATATTTATTTGTAGATCCTTGAGAAAGGTAATAAAAATTACCGAAAGCTTGGGTAAATAAAAGTGTATCACTGATCCTTCGACCGAGAAATCCTAATAAACTCTCAATTTAATAACAATTACGGTCGATAAATAATTTTCATATTTGTAAAACTTAAAAGTTGAAAACTACAAACATCGAATTTAAAAAACAAAGTAATAAAAGTTAAAATATATAGGTATAATAATTATTTGTAAAAATGCAAAAGTAATAATTAAAATAGGAAAAAAAATAACACGAGGCTGTGAACCTTACTTTGCACACATTATGGGGATTACTCTTTAGCTTCTTTTACAATTTACTTATTTTAAAATTTCAATAAAAAGTTAAATTTAATCGGCAAACAAAAGGCACAACACACTTTAAATTACACTTGGTGCACATTCGTTGCAAACTTTTTTTGAACACTCTAGGCAAACTGGGTTCTCACACTTGATACACTTATACGCGGTTTGCCTTCTTTTTTCGTATGAGCAGTACCTACAAGTTTTCCTTTTGGGAAGCCTATCCGTTATTTCCCTCGTTCCGGCTGGCACTTGGTCTTCAACGCCCAAAATTTCCTTAACAATTTTCGTTAGGCAATCTGGAAGGTTCAGAATTGTGAGTCTTCGCTCAAGTTGTTTTCTGATCAATACATTCGCGAGGTTGTGGATAAAATCAAACCTCTTGATCACGGGCGTATCATCGTAACTTGCATATATAATTCCTGCGTTGACGAGGCTCACTGCGATCATGTTATAAAATATAGTAAGAGGCCAACGTCTGGAACGCCTATTTGGCGAGTAATTCGCAATTATTTTATCTAAATTATCCACACCAGATTTCGTGGAATTATAAAAGCTTATTATTTCAGGCTTATTGTTACTGGTGTCAGTGTACTTTGATCTATGCATCGATGATGTCAGGATGACAGCTTTGTTGGGCTTCGGAACATATGAAAGTAGTGTAGCCTCTTCTGAAAACCCGTATAGGCTGGATCCTACTTGTCGCTTCTTGTCTGCCTTGAATTCCGGTGGAATTTCTTTTTTGTTGGATCTCAATGTACCAACGTATGTTAATTCCATTTTTTCCAGTTCTCTTATAACCTCTAACGAGGAGAACCAATTGTCCGCAGTTACGTTACGTCTCGATTTCGCGATCGGTTTGCAAAGCCGAATGACACTTTGCGTCGGTTTTGCAAGTTGTCTTTCTTCTGGAGACAAAGTTTGTCCGTCACTGTCTTTGCCCATGTATAGGTATGCATTATAAAGGTAAGATGTATGGGCGTCAGTTAGGCACATAATTTTCAATCCATATTTAGCCGGTTTGTTTGGCATGTATATGCGGAACTGACATCTTCCTCGAAATGGGACAAGCATTTCATCGATGCAGGCGTGGTTCCCTATTTCAAATGCTTTCTGGCAGTTGTCTATAAATTTATAGAACAAAGAAGAAATGGGAGCAGCGGGATCAGTCTTTCTTCGTTCTTTTCTTGATGTTACATCATCGAATCGTAGTGCCAGAAGAAGTGTAAGACACCTCTTGAGCGACATAACTCCTCGAAAAATTGGACGACCTGAAGGCCCAGTTGAGAAAAGCGAAGAAAGGTCTTCCTTCCCAGATTTAAATATTGCGCACAACATCATTAGTTCAATAAGAGCCTCTATTTCAATCACATCAGTGTCTTTATAGTTCGGGGATTGTTTCTCCTTTATTTTCTCCCGCATTTTTTCCAACTTTTTATTAGTCCAAATGACCACTTTGATGATATCTTCATCGAACAAAAGTCGCCAAACTTCTTCAATTTGAGGATTTTTGCCAAGGGATTTTGAACTTGGCCTCAAAGCTGGAAGTTTCATTTTCATTAAATTTCGTACGGGAGTTTTTGTTGATTTTGGTTCTTCGGAACTCCAGGTGTAACATCTTTTTTTCCCGTAAAAATAATTTGGTTCTTCTTCGACATCTTCAGATTCCTCTTCATCGTCAATCAGATTCTCATCCCTGCATTTTTTTCTTTTCCTAGTCACCCTTCTTGCAGGTGGGGATTGAACATTAACCTCTGAAATTTCATTGACTTCTTCTAAAACTTCTCTTTCGTCTTCGTCTGAAATTTGTGGATCGTCTTCAGTGTCAGTTTCATGTTCAGAGACTTCTATATGATCGTCAACTCTAAAAGAATCATCTGAACCAAAGTCTTCGTCACTTGGTGGTTCTTCCTCTTGTGGCAGGAGGACCATTGCCATAATTTTCTTTGTTCTAGCAGAAAACATTGCTGAAACGCAGTAGACAAAAAACAACAATACTAAGATAGATCTAAAGAAAAAGTTTATAAATTTTACAATATAAAATTATAATACAAAATATGAATTATCAACACTAAATCGGTTAAAATATTTTTCAAATATAAAAAACAGAAGGACAGGATTGAAATTGTAAATATAAAGTTCAAGAAAGGAAGAAAAAACTAAAATACCAAGTCTAGCAATGATTCCAATATAGTATTTCGAGAATCTAAAACAAATAATATAACGTTATTGGTAACACACGTCTCAAAGACGTGTATAAATATCCCGACTACTAGTAACATACGTCTCCGAGACGAACACAACTAAGTACATTACATGTAACATGCATCTCACAGACGTAGTGGTTTTTAGTAAATTTATCATAAAAATTACAAAAAAAATTGCACTTACCTCAAACAACTTGAGTCCTTGTTGCCGGTAAACACACAAGGTATACACTGAAGGAGAGGTTGCACTTGCAGCGCTAAGTCGACCTGTGGCAAATTTCGTAACTTGCTGCGTCTCTCAGACGTATGTTACTAGTTGAGGGTTAAAAATGCAGGTAGATGGGGAACTACATGTTGAATCGGCTGACTCGTAATTTTGAAAAAACTGCGGCAATCCGTCAGCTAATTCAAAAGGGTGTTCCATTTTCTAACCCAATCCGCCCATCTATTTTGTTTGATTCGTGAATTATTAAATTGAATCCATACTTATTAATTATGAATTTCGAATATACCCCTTGTACCATCAGGTAAGGATGCGAGGATACATTCGTTAAATTTTGAAGAGATCTCTCCCGAATCGATTTGCGATATAAACTATCGGCGTAATTTGAATAGTCTTGTATGGTTTGTGCGTTCCAAGCGCTAAATGGGAGTATTTGATTGAATGCGAGCGCTGTTACCGCAATAGGTGTACATTGTTTGTTTAGGCTGATTTCCGAATAACGTACATCAGCTTGACAGATTGGACCCCTAAGAATATTTAAACTTTCTGTATGAAATCTTTGTGCTAGCTCGCTATTATTAGTAACCGAATTTTTCGAGATAGATATTGTCATTTCTTTGATGAAAGTTATTCGGTAAACGTTTGTGTATTTTCTAATTTTGAATACGAAATACAGATTGTAACAGCGCAAATGGCCCTGAATTATTCTTATTTTGGTGTTTCCTATGAAAACTCAATACGTTTATCAATTATTCCATTTATTTATGACATATCATTATCATTATTATCATTATTTCGGCCTACTTATATAATTACTCCATAATTCTGAAAAACAGTTGCTTGAAATCGCCACCCAACAATACCGTTTTTCCGCAAAAAGGATTCTAATTCGAACAAATGTCTCTTAATAAATCGTCTACCACATTGAAGAAGTGGTTGTTCACCATCGTTACTTCGTCCCAAACTATACGGAAGGCTTTTCTCAAGCGATTAGTTTCCTCGGATCGCACCGTTGAAGAATTTAAACGTAGAATGCACGATTCTCCCGTTCCTCAATAACAATACAGCTATTCCTGTTCCATCTGAAGCATTGCTTCGAACTGAGCCTCAGACTCTTTCTCGGTTTAGGGTGTTTTTCGGAACATTCGCCATCGACCATTCACGGAGAATCCTTACCACGATCACCACAGATGCCGTGTATCATGCTAGACATTAGGCCGTATTTATAAAGAAGAGCATTTGCTTTTACTTGTAGAAATTAAAGCATTTACTTTACATTCTATTCATAAACAAAAAGAAAGAAAAGGTTCGAACTTGAAGAAAAAGGTGTTGCTCTAAATTAAAGGTTTCCCTTTTTTGGTATTTATAAACAGGAGCATTTGCTACAGAATTGAAGGATTTGCTTCGCAAAATATGCATCTAGTCCGGGGTGGATTTTTATCATTTACTTTCAATTATCGACATTTAAAGGTGTTTCAGTTGGGGAGTGAGCTTGAGTGAGTGAGCGCATAATTTTTTAATTGGAATTTCCCATGACGGATTTAGTGCATGTACGCGCTCGAAAAGTGTACAAAGAGAGACGTACTCCACGTGAAAGCGATTTTCGAACCCTTCTTCGGTTTGAAGAAATAAACGTGCAGTGGTTAGCCGACTACTTCATTGGCGAGAATCAGGAAACCACTTTTTTCATTAATGCTTTCGAGGTCATATCTTTGCCATACAGTTGTCTGTACTCTGACACAACTTTCTCAATAGCTGCTTGCTTCTTCGCTTTTTTTGCTGAGAGTTGAGATTTTTCCAATATTTCCGGGTATTGTTTTACCCTTTCTGCAATAAACTTGCATTCGACGGTGTCTTGTGACTCTAATTGAGAGTCTGATAGTTCCTCGGCACTTGCCATCTTAACACAGCTCACTTAAAATAATCAAAACTTCGAGTACAACTCAACTTCCAAGTAGCAGCACTATACTATACCACTAATAACATAATCGTTATCCTGATATACCTGCAAGTTGCAACTTGTCGGCAACATATAAGTGCGTCGTACCCGTAAATTGCGCGTCTCTATACCTTTTCCTCTTTTCGTGAGGATTTGCTTGCAAAGAAAAGGAAAAGATTATGAATACCAAGTAAAGCAAAACCTTTTCCTTCTACCTTCTCCTTGGGACCTCTACCTTTTACTTCAACCTTTACCTTTGAAGGAAATACTTCATTTTTATAAATACGGCCTATTATCACATCAGAGAGCCGGGTGTTTTCGGCCGGTGACTCGGCGCAGATAAACTTCTCCACGTCATCAGAATTACGCAACTTATCCTCATCTGCAAGTGTCAGGAGACAGTGAATATGAGGCAGTTCGCGTTTTTGAAATTCGATAACGTAAACGAAAGCTATTACTTCGCCGAAAATTTTGAATTTTGTTACATCCTCTAAAAATGTCTTCCTTTTTAATTCGAAAACCCTCGCGATCAATTCTGGACTATCCTGCGCGTTCAGTTAATTTCCGCCCATATCTAGTCTCCGTGATTTCGCGCCACTTAGGGTTGCAGGTGAATGTTATGAAAAGGGAGGGTCTGCCGTATTTTGCCAGAATCGCGATCGCGTCCTGATAATTCTGCTGCGCGCGCCTCCTAGGAATGAGCTAGGTAGGATTGTGATTCTACCTATTCTTTCGTCTCCAACCGGCACCACTCCCGTTCTACGCGCAATGTAGTCCTGGAGCCAGACGTAGCTCTCAGCACGTAATTCTTTTTGATGTGTAAGTAAATAGTACAACCGGTCACCTTCTATCTCAACCCACTTGTCAACAATAAATTGTTAGGTCGGGCGTCCGCACAGAAGGATCCGGTTAAACTGGTTTTCGCGAATTATAAGACGGATTTTCAAATTGTAATTTTGAAACGCTTTTGTTTCCTGCGTGTGTCTGCAAATCTACTGACCATCCTGCTCTACAAGTACCTATACCTTATATTACATTGTCCCCTCATTTTACGATATTTTAATATTGTATTCAAACTTTCAATTGCCATGTTTGTGTTTATGCCTACATTTATCCTGTAACAATGCACCCACATAATTCTTTCTTCTGTTTGAAAATAATACCTAAAAACAAAGTATGTAGTACTTCTCACAATATACCACTCAAAAAACTTACTTCTGCGAATATTTGAGAAGATCATTCTCTTCTTCATTCTCCAATTTCCTGAAATAATTGTTCTTCAATTTTGAAAATTGGGTTGGGTCAGTTTCTTCAGGATAATTCTCATCTTTCTCCTCATTTCCTCCCTCATTTCCAATTTCTTTATTTTTGATTTTCCCTGAATATTCCAATTTTTGGTCACATGCCATGTACCGGGTTTTTCACTATAATTTGACCCCCCCTTTAACTTTGTTACTAAAGGGGATACAAAAAAATGTTTTGTATAAAAATTTCACGAAATCAACTGAGGTTTTTTGATATGACTCCACAAACTGAAATATATACAGGGTGGCCAACATATTGATTGAAACTTCATTTTTCAAATGGAACACCCTGTATATTTTTCCACATTTGGTTACCTCTTTTCCCCTGATTTCGAATATGTAACATACGTTGGTCTATCTTTCTTTTTCTGAGCACCACAGAGATTCAAATTTCAAGAACCATCAGGCATAGCGTATTGGAAGTTCGTGAATATTTAAATGGCCAATTTGATCTTTGGATTGGTAATGACGCACCCATTTTATGGCCACCAGATAGTCTCGATTTAACACCGTTGGACACGTTTTTATAGCCGTTCCTGAAGGAAAAAATTTACTTCAGCAATAATGATAATAATCAATGAAAGCGGAGAATAATATCAATGATATAAAATCAACCAATATTAAACCCATAATTCGGAACTAATCCCGTCAACGCACAAAGAGTAATGATAATATTGTAATGATTAAAAACAAATTTTGAATCTTTAATTTCTAACTTTAGTTGATGTTATTCTTACCATACAACCATAGTTTATTATTTTTCATTGGTTAAGTAATTGTGAAGTACCTATTCATTCTAAAATAATACTTTTAGGCAGATTGTTTGGATATAAAGAATTTCGTAGATATTTTTTTATTCGGTGTCATCATTTCAAAACTTTGAAACTCTGAAAATTGAAGAGGAATTAGCCTATCAAAAAAAGGAAGAATATACAGGACAGGGTGTCCCATTTGAAAAAATATAGTTGCATTCAATGTTGTTCACCCTGTATATCTTTCCATTGACGTTATTATAACTCCAAAAATGAGCATTTTCAGTAAACGCACTCTGCCACTTGTAAAATGATTACAGATCTTCGCAGGTGGTTCTTAAAATTTGAAACTTTGTGGTACTCATAATGAAAGAGATAGACGAACATATGTTACATATTCGAAATCAGGGAAAAAAGAGCTAGCCAAACGTGGAAAAATATACAGGGTGTTCCATTTGAAAAAATGAAGTTGCCATCAATATGTTGGCCACCCTGTATATATTTCAGTTTCTGGATTCATATCAAAAAACCTCACTTGATTTCGTGAAACTTTTATACGAAACATTTTTTTGTATCTCCTTTAGTAACAAAGTTGAAGGGGGGGTCAAATTATAGTGAAAAACCCGGTACATAGTTTAATCTCCAGAGTTTGTTGACTGGATTCATCACCTTCATCCACGCATTGAAATATTTTGGATCATCATCGCTCATGAAGAAATCTGCTTAAGTTGATCCAACGAACTTAATTTGAGAGCTGCAAAAAATGTTCTTGGATAATTTGATCCAACCGATTTGAAAGAAGAAATGCAACAGGAAAGCCCATGTTATTTTCATCTTTCACCAGTAAAATTGTTAAATCCCAATTATATCGATTAGTTCCATGTGTGCCATCAATGCATATGATCCTTTTATGATCTCTCAACTTTTTTCCATGATACCATTCATATACCCTAAGGCAAAATCTTCATTCTTTGAACCAGGGTAATCTTCACCTAAAAATATATTAAAGTTATACTTCCACCACCTCAACCAGCACTCAACATCGATGTTAACTACATACATATAGATGTGAAAGAAACGGATGGAAACACAGGAGTTTGAGTGTTAAATTCAAGTAGGCTCGGACTCCAGTGGAACAGTGGAGGAATCGAAACCTCGGAGCGATGCGATATTGAATAAGCGGCTGGTCTGTTGGAATGGCATTCTGAAAACTCTGATAAGGGTAAGATCAGAGCATTGGTTACAGCAAACGCGACGGTCGCTAACAACACAGGCAACGTCGCGTCTTGCGACTACCACCGAAATACCAGCGTTTGCTGTAACCAATGCTCCGATCTTACCCTTATCAGAGCTTTCGGAATGCCATTCCAACAGACCAGCCGCTTATTCAATATCGCATCGCTCTGAGGTTTCGATTGTTTCACTGTTCCACTGGACTGACCTGCTTGAATTTAACACTGAAACTCCTGTGTTTCCATCCGTTTCTTCCACATCTGTATATGTAGGCACTCACCAATTTTCTTGAAAAGAAATGCATAATTGTCTCCCTTTTTATTCCTGTTACGTCGTGACCAGTATTGTTCATTATGAATTATGTTTTAAAAATTAGTGACCTTATGACAAGTTATGTCAAAAATAGATAGTCAAATAAATTCGATAGAATTGTCACGTTTTTCTCTTCGAAAATTAAAAAAACTGCTAAACAGACAATTTCATTCATTTACTTTCATGGCAGTTGCTATCATATCGTCCGGATGCCTCTTATTGTTTATTTTGTATTTTTTTACCAAATATGCCAAATCTCCTCTAGTGATAATATTCATCCTCTTATCATCTTGCATTTTTCTGGCATGTTGAATTATTCTGTCGGTGTCTACTCCTACAGCCAACTTTTCGACAAGAAGGTGCTCTTGAGACTTAGATAGTCTTTTTGTAGCAGGTGGCTGAGAAGGGGTAGTGGCTTGGTTATTTGGAGGGGTAGTAGCATTCAGGGGTGGAAATTGGGAGAGGGTTGGTATGCTTTGGGTTTTTTTGGGTTGGGTTTGCGAGTTGGGTTGCATTCTATTACGACCTTCTACATACCTCTGGTAGACAGGACATAGTCTATGGTTGGCTGTGTGTGGACCTCCGCAATTTGCACATTGCACCGGGGCACTATGTTTTTCTTTGATTGGGCACTGCTCTGTAAGGTGTTGTTTCGCGCACTTAACACAACGCGGTGGGAGGTAGCACTGGCTGGATCCATGACCTAGTCGTTGGCACTTGTAGCACTGCGACGCACTGCTTTTCTTGATATACTTTTGCCACTGTATCTTAACGTGGCCAAGTTCACTTATTTTTATCAATTCCGAAAGGTTGCACACTTTAGGTACCGATACTAGAAACGAGTGGGCGTTGGGGTTTCTTCCTTTCATTTTTACGCACTGAACTTCTGTGGTTTGGATTTTCATCTGTGTTGCCACTTTCTGGATGATTTCTTCAGGACTCGTGAAACAAGCCGCTTTTACGACAATTTTCTTCGTTAATTCATCCTTGTTAGCATGGGAGAAGAATCCAATTTTTTTCCCTTTGTAGCGTGCTTTTGAGTTGGATGTAGTCTGATTGGTCTGCTACAAAGATTTTCACTTCTTCTGCGTTGTATCTAATGTTGAAGCTGCCGGTTATTATGGTTTTAACTTGGTTGTGAAATTTAGTGTAATCCTCAATTTTCCCAATTATGGTGATTGGCGGATTTTTGCGAGTTTTCTGTTGGGTATGCACGTTAGGGGTTGCTGTAGCAGGGGTTATGTCCATCGCATCTTCGGTTGCTTCGGTGAGTATGCCGAATTTGTTAGATGTTTGGGGTTGTTCTGGTTGTCGGGGTCTGATTTTATCAGGTGACTTGCACACTTTTTTCGGTGTAATATATTCTCTCTCTTCGGCATCTTCTGCCCAGGTCTGGCTTGTGGTAGACATTACTTCTATTGGAGGTGAATGCCGTTTGTCTCACTTATGCGGCGTGGACCATCAATAAATTCTTTTGAGTCGTACTAGAAATCGTTGTGTATTTAATAATAATCCCAATAATGCCAAATAATGCAATGCCGTTTCGCATAATGGGTGGTCCATATCGGAATTTAAATTTCGAAGAAGTATAACCGTTACGCCTACTTTGAGTTTGAGTTCGTGGAGGGGCATTCACTGGGTGATACTGTTCAGATATTCCAACCGATAGTTTGCTATTTCATCTGCGTCTCCTGAAGCCACGCTATCGTTGCTATGGAGAGAGGTATTTCCCGGGAACGCGTCCGGCGTCAAAGTATCGGCCGAAAATCTCTCCGATGAGATTGTCGGTCAAGCAGTGTTCAGGCAGGCAAACGTCGTTATTGCTATCGTCCGTAACGCTTTCGTTAATCGATCCTTGACCCAGCTGTTCGAGCCATCCTGCAAACTCCCTCTCACCCGTTTCAACACGCATATTGATTTCCAATCTCAACACTTTGAAGTGAGGCCACGAATTAAAATTTGTGAAAAAAAGTTTCACCGGCCTCACCCTACCAGTTTCCACGGGTAGTAAGTGTTTGATGTCACCTCTAAGAAGAACGCAAACACCGCCGAACGGGCGACAGTCATTACGCTCATCTTGGAGGAGTCGATCTACAGCGTTCAACACGTGACAACTGGCCATGGAAACTTCATCCAAAATCATAGCACGCAGTCTCCTCAAAGCGGCCGCTTCTTCAGATTGAGCCGTAATACCCGAACTTGTGCCCGTTCTGAAGTAAAAGGTCTGCAATACCGGTAAAAGCGACGGCGACCCCTTGTCCGACAGGAGGTCAATAAAGTATTGTACAGATGAGTTTTGCCTGTACCCCCGCTACCTTGCAAATAAAAGTAGCGGTCCGACGAAGCGTCATTTTCGATAGCAGTAACGACGCTGTCGAAAACATCCCGTTGCTCGGGGTTTAGCTTGGCCGGATCAAATTCGCCATATATCTCTGCGTTAACGCTGGCATCAACACCAACGTCTTCTTTGTCATCAATACCAACGCTAGCGGGTTGACATTCTGGCTAACCAAAATCCTTTAGGCTTTTACCCAGATACCCCAGTATGATTTCGATCTCGCTTAAAGCATTGTTCGCACTACGCTAGTAGTTTAGTCGAAGAGCTAAAAATGTAGTCACTAAACGTGTGTGAACACCAAGAATTTAGTCGGGTAGATTAGTGTGTAGTTTAGTCGAGTCGATCCATTTGGTCCTATTTTATCGGGCGAGTAGAGTACGCCACCACGCGATACTCTTCACTCGCTCACGGACTAGATAGGTCCGAACCGATCAGTTTATTCGAGTTCATTAGTAATATCATTTGCCGTGGTCATGTCGTTTCGCTGGGCGGAACAAATCACGTCAGAGTTCGTGCGTTGAGAGTTGTTCATCGTACAAAGCGCTACTCACTTGTGAACTTAACTCGAACAAAGTGCGAACGATCGGATGGAGAGTAGCTACTAAATTTGTATCGGCTCGACTAAACTACTAGTGTAGTGCGAACAGGGCTTAACGCACAGTTTTCCGCGTCCTCATCTGATAGATTCTTCCCAGGAAAATCTTCGCACATATAATGTTTAAAAGCCACCCAAATTGCTAGAGGGTTTCCGATTTCGCTGTAGCATAACATGTATGCACCTCGGTATTTTACCAAAGCTGAATGTTCTAATGTTTTTTCCCACTCATCATCGGAAGCCACCAATAGCCTGATTCGGGCCATGATACTAATACGAAGAGGTATGATCACTTGAGAACGCGTTTCACCCAGTCCGCGCAGGTGACGTCATGTGGAGACTAGAGTTGAATGGTGTACGTTCAATTTCAAAAGAGAGGAGTATAAATGGATATATTCGCAAATATATTTCTGAAATTCACAGATTGGAATCTGATTTACATAATAGGTGCATAATTTGAGCTAATGGATTGTCCTTTAGTGCCAAATATCAACTAACTTTCTTGTAGATATAGAATAATGACTAGATGAAAAGCGCGGGTATGAAATATCAAAGATACTATGATACAATGAAATATTTTAACTTATGATAAATGAAATAATGAAAAATGTCGTCAACATATTATTCTCCTTTAAACAATGCTATTATAGACTTCTCAACATTGAGATGTGATTTTACGTACGTATTATACTTCTTTAATTTCATAGTATCTGCAAACTCTTTGGAGTCCACCAATGCTCATATTTTTTTCTTTGCGTTCTTTAGAAATATGTTTTCACTTGAATGACAGAAAACGCCAATGTTTATAAATATATATATATTTATTCATCTGAAGTATTGATCATAATTCAAACAAACTAGCATAATGCCGAATATATTCATTGGGCAGTATTGGGTTGAATGTAAGATGAATCTGATTTTTTAATTTTGTAATTCCTCAGTTGTATGCACTAAGTTATTATTCATATGTAGATACTAAAATTTACATCCTTGTATTAGTATCGTGAAGGTAAAGGAAGGGCACAGAAGTTATAATGAAACTCATCGACATTTAATTGACTATTTTATTCATTTTTCTTTTTTTAACATTCTTTTCTTTCAAGTTTCTATTTAAAACTCGTATTAAAGTACATTTTACACCTAAAAAATAAATTTTTTACATCATCACTTACATCTACCATATTTGAAAATTATATAAATTTTTCAAATAATTCTTCTCTTTTTCAAGACCTATTCCATTATAATTACTGAAAATTTTTTCCAGTTCAAAACATTTTGCTAAAAAATCATCATTTGGTTTCTGCAAACCACCCTCTGACAAATGGTTAATCCAAGAAAATGATTGGTCCCCACTATATGGAATATACCCCAAATTTTCTTTTTTTCTCAATTTAAAGGCAATATAGCCTGCCAGATATTCTAATCCATCGCAGTCCAGCTCATCAAACTTAGGATCTACGCCTTCTTCAGTGCCTTCAGGATTTATTTCTGCATCGTCCTCGGATTTAAGTGCGCAGAACATTGGAGCTGTCACAACTTAATTATCCTTATTGGGAATTAGTTCTGACGACACTGATGAGCTGCTACCTGCCTCAGTTAATATGTTGGAACAAATATTCCCTTGGATGATATTTGCTGCTTCTGGTATAATCTCGTCATTTCTACCCATCAAATATCTTCTTAATCGATATTTGAATTGTAGAGCATTTGGATGATCATGTAAACCTCCAAATGCTCTCATTATCGAAAAAAAAACCCTCTAGAGGATCTTGATTCAAATGGTGTGTCAACATATATGAAATATTCAACTCTGCCTTGATGTCAGAAAATAATTTTTCAACGACTCAATACTAATGAGTATTCCTTTTTGAAATGGTAACGGTGAAGAACTTCCAACTTTTCGGAGATTAAGCATCACCTCCTTCATTTCATCAATTATTGCATTCTGCTCTTCCAGAGCCAAGCCATATGCTATAATTGATGATCTGGAATCCTTCGAACGATTTGTGAGTTGAAAACGTCGAACCAATCGTTTGCTTTTTTTAAAAATTCGGATCATTCCACCCAGTTCATTTCCGTTTGGTATAACCCAAGCATTCCCATTCTCGTAACAGCCCTTGAAATGGTATGCGACAAAAGTTTTGTAGCCAATTTAACTTTTTGTCGCTGAGCTCCCTTAACCGTTAGCATCTCTGATGTTAATTTATGAGCTATATTCAGATCCTTCGATGCAGTATTCTGTAATAAAGCTATAAGGGGCTTTGCATCGATCAACTTTCCATTTAATATAAATCCGGAATCAAGGAAATGATTCCTCAACAATTTAATCATGTGAGGAGTGTCAGCAAACACATGCACTCTCTTTCGATTCACTGGATTCTCAAAATATGTAATTGATTCTGAAATATTCAGCGATGCCCACAAACCTCTGTTAGAGCTGCCCAAGTCACAGTTCATGGCATACATCTAAAATAACAATAATTATATCGAGTAATAATTTATTTTTTTTAAAACTACAAATATCAATCGAAAATTTCGACAAAATGAATATTTGATTAATTACAAATATCAAATATTCATTTTGTCGAGATTTTCAAATTCTTGCATCATCTCATCTGTCGATGACATGGAGGTCGATGATTCTTTCTCGGCCTCTTCCTCTTTCGAGTCTTTCCTTAGATCCTTTTTTTCATTCGATGAGGAGGTGGAGGTGCCCTCTGTTTTGCCTGCTCTCTTTTCCAATCCTTTTCTTTGCCCCTTTGTTTGGTCAATTCTATCAACCAAATGAAGAAATTATGAAACAATTTGAAATAATTATTATACTATATCGCGAAAAATAAAAACAAATAAAAAATTTTTTTCATTTTGATTATTAATTGACACTTCGAATTGAATAAAAGAATTTTTTTATGAAATGCCATTATGTCTGTTTCAATAAATTTTCTCGACATTTTTCATAATATTAAAGTTCTATGAAATCACAACTATTTATAATGAATTCGAATCGTTAGCTAAAAAATGATTAAAATATTCGATTATATTTACTTACAAATATCTCCTTCATCAATACCGAATTATTTAAAAGAACTTGATAGCTTTGCCTAGCATCTTCTTAATATCCTGAAAACGAACAAATCAAGGTCAAATGAACTCAATAAAAAGATAAACTAAAGATGATTACATTCAGCGATGCCCACAAACCTCTGTAAGAGCTGCCCAAGTCACAGTTCATGGCATACACTGGGTAACCAATATCTTCGAATTTACCGATTACCTTATATAACAGGGTTTTGGTTATTTTTCGGTCATAGTCGTAAAATATTGGCTGTTTCCAATTGGAGAATATACCACGAGCCATGATCACCTGTACGTAATTACTTGGTGCCATGGTCTGATCATTTTTCTTATCATATTCATAAGAGCTTTGAATCTTCATTTCGTCGAACAGCAAAACACATGCCCTCTACATTCTTGTCAGTGTGGTATTTTTCATCAAGCTCAATACTACATTTAAGATACCTGAAAGTAACAAAAATTTCCTATCAATTATATTGTTTTGAATAACAATAGAATGTACATATACTATGAAAGAAGAAAATGATAAACAATTGGCTAAAGACACATAGTGTCAGTTGCAGGAACGTCCATTAAAATTTAAAGGTCCATTAAACTCTTAATCCTCCATTATTACAAGGAACTAATGGAGGATTAAGGGTTTAATGGACCTTTAAATTTTAATGGACGTTCCTGCAACTGAGCATTAGTCGTCTACAATTTATAAGGTATAATGGTATTTACCAGGTTGTAAATTTATTTTGCTAGCCCATCTTCTCAAAGTTGAAACTGAAGGAAGGGGATAACCTCTATTTTGCAGCATGCGATATGACCTAGGACCTCCTGCGTATAAAGAAATTGCTGGTGCCACATCTTCAGCACCCCAGTGAATTTGTTTTTTTGTCTTAAGCTTACGTAGTTGGCCTTCGGTAAAAATTTCTTCAACTGCCTTTCTTTCATCTCTTTCCTTCTGCAATTGGTCTTCTAGCTCCTTTATTCGATTCATTAGCATTGATTGCTCATTTGAACTGAAATTATAATCAATCAAATAAATAAATGAAACCTACACGTTACTAAGGTCACGTTTCAACAAGGAACAGGGAAGGTAGTCATTACAGAAAATCGAGAGATTCTCAGATACCTTTAGTAACACAATTTCTCGCTGAAACATGACTTAATGCTTGTAATCAAAATGTTCACAGCAGTTTTATATTCAATTGCAATAAATATGAAATTACTACCACTGTGTTTCTGCAGCTGTATCTCGAGTAATCTCAGGTTGCACATTTACTGTCATCAGGTCTGAGTGTAATTCAATCGTACCTATCTCTACGTCCATGGTGCTACTGGTTGAAGGTAAATCGATGTCCATGGTGCTACTAGTTGAAGGTAAATTTGATGCATAATTCTGAGTCCTGAAATCAAATTATTTCAGTCAATATAACATAATACATTAGTATGATTCAGTACTTACATGTCACACATTTGTTGAGAGCCTTTGCCTTCATTCTCTCATCACGCGACTTTTGGCTGATTGTTTGTTCTTTTGGTGGTACAGGTAGGTTCAATGAAGGAATCGCATCTCTTTTTAATACCCACTTAACCTTAGGTAAATTCAAAAGTTTATTTTTCAATTCATAATCTTCATATCAGTAAAATGTCTTGAACATCATATGGACCTGTTCTTAATTTTGTACTGTGCAATTTTATCGTCCGCATTTTTCAGTTCTTCAGTAAGTTTGCTGAAACCCTGCCTATATTTTTCAAGATGATGCTTGAACGATTCTTCTGCTTTTTTGGCCACTTCCAGATCTGCTTTTAATTCTGAAATACTTTCCTTGAGCATTTTCTCTTTTTCTTCGAAGGATTTGATCTGCGCAAGGAAATTTTCTTTCTCTACGCTCTGGAAAAAATTTAATCAATTTTAAAAAATTCATAAGAGCTTCTGGCAAATATTTGCATTTAAAGGTCCAGCAGAGGTCGATTAGATTTTGTTTCGTCGTATTCATATGGGTTGAGGGGAGTAACTATTAGCGGACAGCTATCCAGAGGCTCTGACACATTTCCTTTGATGCACTCATCTTTGCTTAATATAAGCTCTTTCTTATTGCAGAGCAAGCTTGACCCTTGCTTTTGGCAGCCGTGAGTGCTCCATGTATAAGATTCATTTTTAGGAATTATAGTTTCTGATCTATGACGAGTTGTTACGAAAGGTCAGAAGACACCTTGACGCTTTTCCACGAGCATGAGATTTGATGGAATAATGTCCCGAATACTTGCTTGAAAATTCTTGGAAATGTCAAGATTACTTCAATAGTAGGGGTGTCCTTATGAATATACACCAATAATGATTTACCTGTTTTATATGGTAATTCAGGGTTTTCTACGTAAATTGTGTTGCCAAATTCCGCATAACAGTTTATTACATCAGATGAGGCATCACTGGTAATAGGTCTACATTCACCTCCCCCTGGAGAGCTCCGTTCAGTGCTTTCAGAAACGAGTTGGGGATGATGTTCGCCCAGGATGTAGCCAGATCGATAGCAATATCATGCTTCGCCAGGTCACAATTTCTGCGATCATTTGTTTTTGTTAAGGACCGGAATTTCTTCCCTCTGCCTCTACTTTCATTTTTCCTTTTTTCTACTGTATTTTGGTTAAAGGAGTGACTCCTTGGTCTTCTCTTATGTTACTTCAGCTTTCTGAAAGAGGTATTCCCTCTTATCTGTGGTTCTTCGTTTTATTGTCATTATTCTTCTGATTTCAGGGTTTTCGTGGTCCTTCATGGTGTTTATTATGTTCTTGGTGTCTTCAGTCACTATTTCTCCTATTGTTTTGATTTGCAATTCTTTTCTTGTTTGATCATTCGTGATGTACCAGGGTGCACCTATCGCAATTCTTGTAATTTTGTTAATTGTGCTTTGAAGTTCTATTTTGGCATAGTTTGTTACGTTATGCCAGATAGGACCTGCATACGTGATACTTGGTATGAGTATTGACTTTATTATTTTGGTTTTATTTTCTATTGAGAGCTTACTTTCCTGATTTAGTAATGGGTAGAGACACCCATGGAGTTGTTTGCATTTAGTTGGCTTGTGAATTTGAGCTGTTCGTCCAGGATGACTCCAAGATATTTCGTCTCGTTCTTCCATTTGATGTTCACATTTTCAATTAGTACATTTCCTGCTTTATCTCTCTTTTTCCTGCCAGTCCCGTTAAAGTAGATCGCTTCTGTTTTCGTAGGGTTAATTTTGATTCTCCATTTCTTGAAGTATTTCAGTATGCGTTCGATGTCAATTTGCAGTTGCCTCGTTATGGACTTGCTGTGTCTCGATGAAAAATACACAGCTGTATCATCCGCAAACTGGGCAATCTTGCATCTGGTCATTGTTGGTATGTCTGACATGTAAATGTTAAACAGAAGCGGTCCTAGAACAGAACCTTGTGGTACGCCGGCAGCCATTTTCCTCGGTGTCGACCTCGTTCCTTCAATGTTTACTACAAATTGCCTCTCCTTCAGGTTTCATTTTATATATCAGGCCCTGATGCCATACTTTGTCGAAAGCTTTCTCGATGTCTAGAAATATGGCACCAGTATCTGTGGATATATTCATCTTTTCTTTGATGTCCTCTGTTATTCTTATGAGTTGTTGAACCGTCGAGTGTTCTTTGCGGAAGCCAAACTGATGGTCAGGAAGTCTTCTATATATCGTTTTTTCAATCACTTTGCTTAAAGCCGGAAGAAGGCTTATCGGCCTGTAATTGCTTGGATCATTTTTAGACTTATTTCCTTTCTTTCCTATCAGGATGACATCGGCAGTTTTCCACTTTTCAGGAAAGTGACCAAGTCTTAATATGGCTGTAGCTATAGTAGCTATTTCTCTCTTTGCCTCGTTTGGTAGGTCACAATTTGAAGCCCTGCAAGAGTACAATATCAATCTTTTGAGTTAAATCATGATAGTCTGTTATCGAGTCTTCTGGTTAAGTTGGATAGAGTTTATTTCTCTTCTGTTGGTTGACAACGCTTGATAAATCATCTGTTGGTTCTCTGACATCGCCTTTAGATCAGAGTTGAGCTTGGATATGGTATAGGTGTCGTACGAAATTAACCCGGCTAAGGAGACAATTCCAGTTACTCCTAGGGCAATGATTGCTGGGGCCAGACGCTTTCTTCTTGTGTGGGAGCTCTCATCTATGATGCTATTCGGAGACATTGGGGATATATTCTTAACTGAACTCACTGTTTTCGCCCAATTCTTCATGCGTTGAGATGCCTTGGCTATAATTCTATTTGAACCATATCGCACCCTGGTAAGAACAGTGACGCAACTCAAAAATGCAGTATTTGAGAAATAACAAATGAAAGAAAACTACAAAACTCATATTGAAATAGTATAAGCTCCTTTTAAATTTCAAGTAGTTATTTTTGGTAGTGAATTCAATTATAATCTATAGAATAATATCATGGACCTGTTAATCAGTTTTTGTTAAATATGTGGTTTTACCAGGTCAGGTTAGGTCAGGTCTCTGAGTTATGTCACTTTTCTTGCTTTTCTAAAATCAGTTGTTTTGTGTTGTGACCCCTTGAGTAATACTTATGTCACTTTCCAAGCCCACTTAATTAGAATAAAAAAGGAAGTTTAAATTAAGTGCTTTATTAGCTTATTTAAAATACAAAAAAATTACATGAAAATAGAGTAGTACACAATTTATGCAAACATCGAGTCATAAATGGGCTTATACAACGTGGGAATACTTTTTGCTGAGATAAGTGATTTGATATGAGCTTTCTTTATGGCAGAAATCTCCATTTTTTTCTTATATGCCGGCACGCACTTCATTGTAGAGATGCTCTCTTGCCTTCTCCTGGTATTATTGACATTGATCTGCCTATAATCTTTTTGTTCGTATGTAGTTTTCACAAAAATAATGCCAGGATCAGTCTTCTGCACTTTGAATACTTTTAGTTCGCTAGTTTTTATTTGTTCGTTGTTTGATGTTTTGTTAAAATTTGATCCTATCTGTTCAGAGAGTTTTTTTAAGTCGACAAAATGCTCGTAACTCAATTCTGTTACTTTATACGGATTTCCAGTTTTCCTGGCAGACCGAATTAATCTGACGTAATCAGTAGGAATATAGATGGGACCCGATTTAAGTGCACAGTGTCTCCTTCATTTTGTGTGTCCCCTGATCAAAAATTTATGTGTGATCGATTTGATTTTAAATTTTTGCACAGCATACAGGTACATGCCCATTATGAATTTGTTCTTTTGCTGGCCACAACAATTATCGGAGTAGAAAACAATTTCAAGGTTATCGTCATTTCTGGTTTTTGGTTTTTCTTCTAAGTATTTCAGAATGCAAGTGCCGATTTCTATGGCACCTCGATTTCCCTTGACCTTGACCCTCATGCCAAAAAAAACACTCGACTTTATCTGACTGAAGTTCATTTATAGTTGAGTTGTGGCTGTTGATTTTGCTTTTATAATAAAAGGTAGACGTATCTCCTCTTGGTGCTGGCAGCACCGCTTGGAAATCGTAAGTGGCGACTATAATTTTTCCTTCGCTTTCTTTTGCCTTCTTTTTATCCTCTTCTTTTTCTGCTCTTGACAAAACTTTCTCCTTCAAATGTTTATCATATTTCTCTTGTATCGCTTCTCTTTCTTCTACCCTTGCGTTGTTATACGAGCTGCATAAGTCGCACTGATCTTTTTTGGGGGTGAAAAAAGAGATGTTAAAATTGGTATTGAAAATTCGGGAATACATCGTCAGATTCGCAAACGGAAGGTTTTTTTCAATGCACTCGTTTTTGTAGTCACGGTGTAAATCAGCCAGGCTTTTTCCACCCTCTATGAACTCCCGAGAAGTTTGCGCGCGCAGGTAATGACTGTCAATTCTTGGGATAGTATTAATATGAGCAACAACACCATCTTTTATTGCAGAATCTACTTTGAAGTGGTGTCCGTGTTTACCCCTTAGATCTTCTTGAAGAAATCTAAAAAGTTTAATTTGGTTACTACAGTTCTAATAACTCGGTTGTTGATGTCCAGCGTGGCCATAAAGAAAAATTTGCAAACACGTACGTTTACTTCGTTGATTACGAAATGGAATGCATGGTTACATTGGCGCCTACTTCCTTCTTTCTTGTACTGATACTGAGGTCTAACGGCGGTCATACTTCTACAGATAAATTCTCGTTGGGATTTTAGACTTTCGAGTGACCAGTAGTTTTCAAATATTTCGAGCCTTTTATTTTCTTCAATTTTTCTTGAACATTTTAGCTTACATTTTTCACCACACGCTGGCCGTACCTTTCTTGCCTGCATTTCTGTTTTGCGAATTGATGATGTATAAGGTTTTCCAGCATTTCGGAGAAAATTTGCTTTAGTCTTCTTCCACTCAACTGGATTCTTGATAGCACATTTTGTTATCCACATTCACAGAATTAGAGGTCGTTGTGCAGATACTAGACTTCATCAGATTAATCTGATGGAGCAAATCATCTAGTTCCGAAACAGGAATTTCAATTCCTGATCTGCAATTACAATATAATGGAGTAACATGTCTTATTTCATGGATTCAAAATGAAAACTCAATTGATGTAAAGATTATTTGAACTATTTTTTTCTGCTTTACAATACATTTTGGGAAATCACAATGAACTTACTTTCCTTTCAAGGAATCCGCTCTTATAGAGTATTTTTTCCCCAAATTGTTGATTCTGTCTCTCAGTGTTCTTACGCTAACGCTCCTTCCTGTAATTTGTATCATATTGACTTGAATCACATTCCACCTTCTCGGATCTTCAAAGGGATTATGCCCATACACCTCCCTAGCCAAATGCATGTCGAATTCTTCCGTGAAGCGAAATCTGCTCTTCGACATTTTTTCTTCAAATTCGTTAAACTTGTAACTTTAGATTCAACCTTTGTCTAAGGATGCAACTTATTTTCGCCTTTTCAAGGTTATTGTTATTATATGTTCTGTGGTTATAGGCAAACAAAATTCAAATGTTCGCAGATCATCGGTCGGATTCGTTCCACGTTCGGTTACGTACGTAGCCGTATAAGGTATACGTGACGGGACGCTAGTTTACGTCCGACGTAAAGCCGGCTCAAGCGTGAACGTAAGAAACTGACGAGTGCGCATGAGCACATGTCAATTGTTACGTCTACGTTTACGTCCATGGCAGCACTTCAACTCTCTATTATTGTATCATAACCACCATCCTATCAAATGGTAACCTGTAAAAGATATTCAATGTTTTATTAACCTGAATAAAAATGTCTGGAGCATACTTCACCATACCTTGTTAATCCTTCTCGTCCAATGATAATTTTTTCCTTTCCATATATTCAAGAATAAATATCATTCCATTCATTGTACCAGCACTCCTATTTCTACTAAATGATGGATAATAATATCAGGATACATTTTATCTTCGGAATGAGCCATATTAGATAGATAAATCTTCTGCATTTGATAAAGGTGATTGGCCAAAACTCATATTTATCGTCCTCGATGAATATGATCTGGGGCCTATTGCACCAAATACTTTGCAACTTTTCACTATGCACTTTTCACTTTTCAAATGAATTACGTTGCACGAAACGGAAGTACAATGTGGAAAGTCAAGTGCAAAGTAAAAAACACTTCGCAACAATTAAATGTTGGGAGAAATCTTGTGCAACATAACTAATTTTCATTTTTGAAATTTGTCAGAAGTGCAAAGTGAAAAGTGCAAAGTATTTTGGTGCAATAGGCCCCAGAACATAATAAATAATAATTTGATGGGCCCATTTTCACGATTCTTCAGTTCAAAGAACAAATAAATCAACTCAAACACTTGAGAAACACCAAAATCTCTCGTGAGTTTGTTATATTTACAAAGGAAAAGTGAGGTTGTTGTACCCCCAATGTCAAACGTGTACGAAGTAACGAAACACGCATGCCCACAGGGGCATGCGGGAATTTTAAATATTCAAAGTTAGAGAGGGGTATTCACAAAAACATCATTGTTCCAAAAACTTATATTGGATTATCTTCCTGTTATTTTCTAAAGGAGGTATTCCTCAGAAGATGAAACCTCATATTGAAGGGTAATAGGTATATGAATTTATATTTTGCATTCACTTATTTGGGCATTTCACTTCAGCAGATATAATTATATGTGTGTTCAGTTGAGAAAAAGTAGTGAATTTCTAGAGGATTCTCCATATCTTGAATGCAGCTTTTTCGTATACGGTTGTTTACGACTCTCATTTTCACTGTCAGATTCGAAAATATGATCAAAATCTTACATTTTATAACGAAACTTCAATATTCATTACCCCATTCGCTACGATGTAAACAAAATATAACCAAAAAATATCCGGAACGGCAGAAGAGAGCCTGTCAGAATGACCGTAAACTCATCTCAAGGGTACTAGCGCCGTCCCTCAAGTTGAGGCTGGAAAAAATCACACTCCACTCATTGAGTATGATTTATGAAACAGAAACAGCTACTCATGGGCGATCTCACACTCACACTCACCCTCAAGGGTGAACTATGAATTCGGCCGTAAAACCTCAAGTAATACCAAAGAAAAAATGCCAAACATGTTAGATCATTGCCATTTGAAAAATGACAACAGTTATCAACGTCATACAATTCAGAAATCGAGCCAATATTGCAGCAGACAAGGGACCTATTGCACCAAATACTTTGCAACTTTTCACTTTGCACTTTTCACTTTTCAAATGAATTAAGTTACACCAAACGCATTCATAATTGAAAAATATCATATGAAAAGTCAAGTGCATAGTAGAAAGTACCCATTAGAAATTGAATGTTGGGAGAAATGTTGTGTAACATAAATAATTTTCTCTTTTGAAATTTGTCAGAATGCAAAGTGCGAAGTGAAAAGTTGCAAAGTATTTGGTGCAATAGGCCCAATGTAGAATCAGGTGCTGATTCTAGGGTAGTTTGTATGGGGATGGAGGAAAAAGGTGGAGATTTCACTGTCAACCGTTTATTGAACTAGCTAACTGCGGTCTCGTCTGATTTGCAGTTGTTGTGGTTTATATATAACAATTAATAAAATTTGTAAACAATATAGTCGTTCTCTACTACTACTGATAATGTTTCACCGTCGCGACCTTGCTTACCTGCACATTCTTTATTTCGTTTATTTGTGGCAAGGCCAGACGCTGTTACAATGAAAATAGTCTGATTAAACTAACCTTCTAATATTACGATATTTTTCAACTATTACGGATCCACACGTGTGGTCCACATATTAGATTATATTATGATTATGACGAAATGTTCCTTGAATGAATTGGGTTTTTTGTTAAGTCCATTTTTTGACTTAACACCCAAGGTTTAACAGAAGCGTTTATAACCTTTAGGTCATGTAAGAGAAACATTCCGAAAAAATAGAAAAAACAAAGATATTATCTAGTTGGATAATTCGAGAAAATATCCAGATTTTGTACCACAACCAAGAGCCTTTGTTCATGTGCTGTCAGCATTCATCTCCAGCAATTTTGATGCGAATCTCAACAGCAATTTTGGTGGTTTGGTATCACCAAAAGGTTTCACGAAGATGTTAGAAGATGTACCAGAGAGCGAATCTGTATACGAAAATAGCTTTGCTAAAGCTGCAATTACTTTTACACCAAAAGATAAAGTGAATTCAATCTCGAGGTGTATTTCAGGAGTTGTGTTCTCAAGTGATAAATCTACATTAACTATGCCAATAGTGGTTGATGAAGACCAAATGAAATTTTGTTCTGAATGTCGTGAGCAAAGTGATGGACAAAGAAAATACACTTCAGTAAAGAGTTACACTTTGTCCAATTGTAATGAAACTAATGCTAAAACTGGTGTTAAAGAAAATGAAAGCGACACATCAAAAAATAATCTTGTGTTAACACTACATGATAATATCATAATTGAAGAACTGTGAAAATGTGAGGATTTTTCCGGGATTTTTCAATAATAATAAGAACAATCAGCAACACTAAAATCGTTTATTCCCCTTTTTTTCCATCGTCCCACTCGAAAAAATATAGTTGCACTCAATGTTGTTTATCTTTCCATTGACGGTACTATAAGTTATAACTCCAAAAATGAGCGTTTTCAGTAAACGCACTCTGCCACTTGCAAAATGATTACAGATCTTGGCAGGTGGTTCTTAAAATTTTAAACTCTGTGGTTCTCAGAATAAAAGAGATAGACCAGCATATGTTACATATTCGAAATCAGGAGAAAAAGAGCTAGCCAAACATGGAAAAATATACAGGGTGTTCCATTTGAAAAAATGAAGTTGTCATCAATATGTTGGCCACCCTATATATATATTTCAGTTTCTGGACTCATATCAAAAAACCTCGGTTGATTCCGTGAAACTTTTATACGAAACATTTTTTTGTATCTCCTTCAGTAACAAAGTAAAAGGGGGGGTCAAATTATAATGAAAAACCCGGTACAAATATTGTGCCTTCGTTAAATCCAAGTCAATAAATACGCTCACAGCTTCTTCATCTGTTAACATTTTTGTTTGCTTTGCGTCTTCTACGAGACTCGAGAATAAGGTTTTATTTTCACTGTCAGCACACCTCAATGTTTCCACAAGTTTTGCTTCTGTTCCTTCTCCTATTGAACGTAACACTTGAAGATATGCATTATAGATGTGTTCAAATCCATATTCATTAAGTAACACTGTATTTTTTCTTCTACTTGATTCTGACAAGTCTGCATAAGATACGCACGATCTCCCGCGTTTTCCAGAAGGAGTAGATGGTGTGGAGACGGTCATAACTTCTTCAGAGTTCGGTAAAGTAACTGAATATTCTGATTCCAACCAATTACCGTTCTTCATTAGAAACACATCCTTCTTCCTTGAAGCTTCTGTCCATCTTTTATTAAAAGCGGAAATCATATGTCACGTTTAGAACATTTGAAAGTAGACATTTTGAAGAGTCAACAAAACACGTAGTTTTAATGGATTGGTAACAATTACATACACTTCTTTCAATTCAACGCTATTCTGCAATAAAATAAAACAATTGTATATATAACTTTTGGAATGGTACTAATGAGTATTGTGCATCTTGTTGATTTTTATAATATTGAGTTAATTCAACGCGGTTCTGCAATAAAATGAAACAACTATTTATGTTTCATATGGTATGGTACTAATGGGTATTGTGCATCTTGTTATTTTTTATAATATTAATGATAATTTACAAAACTTACTGCAAACTATTGATGTAAACACGAACAATTCAATCTGCAATAGGTAGCAAGCATTTTTCCGTTTTCTAACTTTCATCACATTTTCACTAATTATTCCGAAAATCGCAAATATCCACAGCTTTTTGTATTTGATTATGTTAGTGGGTAGCTAGGCTACAAATCAACATTAAATGTGCAGCAGGGGTAAACGTGGGTAACTGTCAAAAGTCTCGATGAACGTCGAAAAAAAAATTTTCGTCATTTTTCATTTTGCAATTATTTTAAGGTTGACATTAACATAATATTGAATATATTTTGATTGTTTCATATTCTTCAAAAGACGAGTTTTCCAGAAATATATAATTTTTGAAACCTTTTTCTACAACGTAGGTATGTTTGATTTTTCAACTTACTTTTGTACATAACGTGGAAAATAATGCAATTTTGAAACTTCATCCTCTAAAACACCACAAATTAAACACTTGGAAACCATATTTGAAAAGAATTTCTTTTGACAAACGATGTAAACAAATTCTTAAACACGTGCGATGAAATTGGAATGTTGCCACGATGACATCAAAATAGAAAACACATAAGCCACAAAAGAGATTACAGATGTGAAATTTTAGCATAGAAAGGGACACATCAGGAATAACGGCAAGCAGCGCCCCTAGCGGTGCCTGAAAAAGTCTGTAACAAGGACAGCCTTATACGATTTTCATGGTTCAGAAAAGGACAAAAAATATCTTTAAATCTGGACAAATTTAGTGAAGGAGATATCCGTCTCTGTTGTCTCTGATGCAGTTACAGAATCCCTGTAGTTTCTTTTACTTTTTTTTGTTTATTTTGCGACAAGACAATAGTTTGATCAGGGGTACTATTTTCAATGATTGAAATGTGAATTCAGACTTCAATTTTTTAAATAATAATAAATTATTCAGGAAAAAGACCATCATATTTCAGAACTATGAATAACTGCTGTTTTACCTATTATAATGATAATTTGAAATAAACTGATATAGTTCAGTACATGTGAAATGATTCTATGAAAATCTATATCTCTAAATCTTCAACAGAAATGTTGAATTATTTATGAGAATATATGAGAATAATAGATCAATTGAAACAAGTTTTGAATTTTTAAAAGTACTAAAAGAACAGGAATCCCAATTTTGAAGTTAAGGTTTATTACAAATAATCTTCAAATTCTAAATAGGTCGAATTGAATTTATATTATAGCAAAATTCAATCATGAATAATCATTGTGATATGTTTAATTTGTGTGTTTTGAGCATTACCGCGAATTGAATACTATACTTTATCCAAGACTTCTTCAGAAAAATTCTAATTAATCTGCATTTAAAAATTTTGAACAGTTGTCAAAAGCGTTGACAACATTTTCTATGTTCACTGAATATTCCTCTGTAGTAGGGCAGTCCAACGCACTGTCATTGCTTTGTTATTTATTTCTAACTATAACAACTTCAATAATTTACGTTTTCCAACATTAAATCTGGAATGAATCGCTAGAACGTTATCTTGATGGCTGAAATAGAGTTCCCGATCGATCCTACTTTTTATTCATTTTTTTGTAAGCTATTTCATTTTACTTGGTACTTTTATTAGCGGGTGTTATGGGCGGGTGTTATAACACTCGCTTTTCGGTTCATAGACATGTCTACGGTTGTGTTATAGCTACTATTACTCATAGAAATTAGTTTAATAATTAACCTATTACTCTATAGGAGTGGATAATAGTATATTATTCGATGAGCGGTAATGCAGGTCAAAACACACGTAGATGAATTTTGCACCACGAGCCGTTAGGCGAGTGGTGTAATTCAAGTGTGTTTTGAGCATTACCGCGAATTGAATACTATACTTTATCTACGACTTCTTCAGTAAAAAACGAATTAATCTGCATTTAAAAATTTTTCAACTGTTGTCAAAAGGGTTGACAACATTTCGTCAAACCTCTGTGGTCGGGAATCAAATCAGAGTCTCTAATCGAATCAAGTACTTTCGCAACTTCAAAAATTTACGTTTTCCAAAAATAAATCTGGAATGAATCTCTAGAACGTTATCTTGATGGCTAAAATAGATTTCCGGATCGATCCTACTTTTTATTCATTTTTTCTGTAAGCAATTCCACTTTTTCCTAGGTATTTTTATTAGCGGGTGTTATGGGCGGGTGTTATTATAACACTCGCTTTTCGGTTCATAGACATGTCTTCGGTTGTGTTATAGCTACTATTACACATAGAAATTAGTTTAATAATTGACATATTACTCTATAGGAGTGGATAAAATATTTTACTTACCAGATTCATTGATAACTAGCGACCCGCCCCGGCTTCGCACGGTACGACATCACATTAGAAACCTCAAAAGTAACAGTACTTCTCCACTATTCAATGGATGTTATTATACATATAAACCTTCCTCTTGAATCGCTCTATTAAAAAAAACGCATCAAAATCCGTTGCGTAGTTTCAAAGATTTAAGCATACAAGGGGACATAGGGACAGAAAAAGCGACTTTGTTTTATACTATGTAGTGATTCTCCATTTAAGTAATATAGGTTGATGAACTGATAATTTTGGGGAATATGAACAAAAAAATATAACAGTAATTGGGTAAAATTTTTTTATGTAATTTTGATATTCATCTGATATAATTTCAAATGTTAAGTGTTTATATATTAATGGGTTTCGTACTCATCATAAAAATTTAAGAAAGCCCTGAGCACGTGCTTTTGAGCGCATGTCTATTCTTGAAGCAATGAGGCTATCCTCTAAAAATTTTGTATAGGGCTTGGGATTGATAATGAAATATAAATGCAAAATCTCAGCTCGATCGGAATAATGTTCTGGAAATTATTCAAAAATGAAATATGTAAAAATTGGTTTCTGATGATGCGAACGTTCAACTTTAAGTATATCCATTTTCATTCACGAAATAAATTTCCCTCAAATCGGATATATTCTTAAACCGGTCCCAGACAATGCGTGCATTCGGCGAATGTGCCTTCGTAGTTCGCTTTCGGGTACCCTCCAAGACACTGCGGCAATCGCGAAATGTTCGACATTCGTTTCTCTGTTGACAAACGTTCGCCAAACGGCCTCAGTATAGAACAGTAGCGGAGAGCAGTCAGTAGTAGTAGATACAGCTATCGTAGTTATGAATGGGCAGGGGGAGATATTGCTTTCTCGTTTCTTTTTGGTGTAATTAATTAATTAGGATCTTTCGGTACAACTATCGCCGTATTGAACGACCAGTAAGGGATATTGTATTCCTCGTTTCCTTTGCATTCAGTGCCTTTGCACCTAATTATTTAATTGAGATTTTACTGAAGAGCTACGAAAAGGGTGAAAGTATCGTTAAAAGAATGAGCATATTTTCCAATATAGTGCTCTTTGAAATCTCATAATCTATAAAAGTAGAACAGAGCATTATGTTCTGTGGCAGATGCTCTGTACCGTTATTTCATATTTATCTATTTTAAAAACTGTGGAGCTATAGGAAAATATGTTCAGAATCTAGACAAATCAGACAGTAATCATTTACAATTACAATAAAAATCACAACACATAGTTGTAACTTGATCTCATTGCTGTGTCAGAAATCAAAAATTATTCGGAACTACTCTCGATAATTGAAAGTTTCATATTTCAATATTTGTTCTAGGATATGATTCGTAGTGATCCAAGAACTCCATTATTAATTTATTACACTGTAATGTTGGTCGAGGTATTTCGGAGAATAAAATACTTGTACAGCTCTTACATCATATATTTCGTAGCCTTCTTTACAATCACATTTAATCGAAGAATAGCTGGTAATTGAATGAATGATATCTATTCTAAAACTTATGGAAAACTAACTAGTCCATATTGCTTACTCAGGAAAATGTATTGGGTTATTGCAGTCTATTGGACTTTGGTCGGATCGCGTCATTAGTGAAAATACTTAGTCTGAACTATTGAATTACGAACGGAAGTTCAATGAATCTAACAATTTGGAAATGATTGAATTTCTACGAAATAAGACTTGATTAATCCATTACAACACCATTCCATGATGGCTAAACAAATAATACCTAAAAACACCGTGAAATCACGTCGCACGACTCTGACTGAAGACAGAATAGGCCATATAGTACGCGTAGATAAACACATTGTCTGGGAGCTAACACGAATGTGCGCGAATGTACTTCGTCTTCCTTTGGTTCGTGCCGTCCGTACCGACAAGACTTCGGATAGCAGGCCAATGCCGAATGATACCCGAAGTTGAGCTCCCACACACTACGCGAAGCACCGCCAATGCCGAACATTCGTCAAATACACGCATTGTCTGGGACCGGCTTTATGGAAATATAGAAACATGTAGTGGACTTGAGCCAATGAATGGCGTGTGTGCGGTACAGGCTGCTGATATATTTGGGGTATCAGAAGAACGACAATCTAAAGTAAGTGAGGAACCTGAAGTCGGATTGGACGTCAATTGTTATTCGTTCACTTCTATCTATTTTGTCGGTTATGTTCATCTTTCCGAATTGTTTGGTGTCTGTAGTTATCGGGATTATCGAGTTGATGTCTGGAACGGGAGTTGCAGTGGCTAGTTTTTCGATGGGCGTTTGCTTAATAACGTGGACCATAATATTCTGTTTTGATAGATAAATTTTTATGTATTACAGTATATGCCAAGAACATTGAATATGCATTTCTTTTGTGGAGGGAATAGAATTTATTTAATACTCGACAATTACTCAAACTTTATTCGTTTACTCAATCTCGGTAAGTTCAACACCAGCAATGCTTGTACCAGCCTACTGAGCAATTAAAGCATATTTCCATTTCATTCTCTAACTGTAGGTCTTGGGCTAGTTAGAGATACGGCTTCAGAATTTGACGCTGGTCGTATAACCACACCTGGTTCAAGTGAAAATATGAGTTCACAGCTCTTTGAGTACCTAGATGTCAACAGCTGGTATTGAAGTTACATTATAGATATTGATTTCATTAGTTTCTTGTCATGAAGAATGTATTTTAAATGATATTCACTTACGTTGATTCTCCACTAGAGAAAAACATAATTCATGTGTCCACAGTTTTTGGTACTACAGATTGTAAGGTGTTTATGTAAATTACTCGATCAACTTCGTTAAGCAGCCCAATCGTATAAGGTGTTCCATAAAACATGGCCATTAAAAATTTTTGTTCCTCATTATCGCAGACAAAACGAATCCAATCGAAATGAAATAATGCGGCCACATGCAAGATGTCCATGATTAGCCTCGTGCAAATTTTTTTTAGTGGTCATAGTATACACAGATCCATAGAAAATTCAATTGTAATACCGAAAAGAAGACACTTCTTATTTCCATATAAAGATATCCGATTCCAGCGAATGAAGATTGATACACTGAATGTATATCAAAATATACATACAGAACATATCCATATAAAGGCCAGACGAAGAAAGGGTGGCACATTTCGACTCGAGCAGCTACTCTAGTGGATACCATATCATCGACCTCTTTCAACATATTGTGCATTGGGCCAACGATGGAGATTTGTTTGTTCGCCCAATCCACCAAAGTACTATCCCAATAAACACAGTAACGATTAAAACACGTTGATTTTCTTAGGTAACGCCACTATATTTCATCAACAGTAAAAACACAAGAGCTTTTTTTTTATCGGATAAATTTCTCTTTGCAACGAAACAGTTTTGCCAATCACTAATTTTACGAGAAAAACTGACATGATAAAGTCGCGACACCGAAGGTGGAGCGATTTTATCTGATGTCAGTTTTTCGAGCAAATTTAGTGATTGGCAAAACTTTGAGTTGAAGAGAAATTTATCTGATAAAAGAAAAGCTCGAGTGTTTTTTGGCAAGATAAATTAACGACAGAATATATGGATGAACAACTTCAACAAAACGATTCATCTTTTGGGTTCTTATATCAACAAAGTTAAATACCACACCGATTCAAAATGAAAGAACTATATGTTCAAAATTCAAAAATCTGACAGACTAATTGACATATTGAGGAAGAGAAGTTTTTATCCGATAAAAAAGGATGAACCTTTTTTATCGATGTCAAAGTGACAATAACATTTCCAGGTCTATGATATTTAATATTGAAGTTAATTTATCGTTGAAAAAACGGTAAAATGTCGTAGAGAAATACGTTTGCTTCTTGTTTCACCGTAATGTTTTTATTGCTCGTTGATTTAACGTTGCAAGCCTCCTCCTTGTCATGAGTAAAATACCGTGATGTAACGTTATTATTTAGTTTCAATGTAACGAAAAATTTTGATTTCGGAAATAACGTTGATGGTAAACGAATTCTCAACGTTTGTTTTATACCAAAATACTACAAATATGAAACGTTCATATTAAGTTTCAAAGTACCTATATCTCAAGGACTGAATCAACCCTGAGTTAAAATATTTTTAAATTTTTATTTGAAATGAACACAGATTTGTAAATATTTTATATCAACAAAAATATAAATCTCGAACATAGGAAACATAGAAACAAAATCACAAATTTCTAAATGCATTGAATCAACACTTACAGTAAATAAACTTTTTTTTCTCTACTTATTGCAGTATCCTTGAGCCTTCTCTTGGCTAATTTTAGGGAAGCCTTCGTTGTATCCTCTATTTGTAAATCTGTCGCTGTCCTAAATTCTTTTTGGCAGCCACTGAAACAACACAAATAATGCTCATTAGATATCGATAATATAGGTCTACAAAATGAAACCTTACCATGAATGAGTTGCATTGGCTCGAAAATGATTTTTTCCCCTGCATTTCCAATTGTAGAGGCAGCCCAAATCGTTTGTCATAACTCATAATGAATCTCAAAATTCTTCTGGCATGGTCTTCAAGACAATTATTCTTCGACAGGCCTCAATCGGGCAGCCTACAAAAAAAACAAAAAAGAATCATTATTTTCGTTTCATTTACTTAAACAGATTGCATTTCAAACTAATTAATCATATCGTTTGCTGAATGCAATAGTGACACAACTCAAAAAAGTTAGATAATAAGAATTAGCGGTTTGAAAAAATCACGAAATCATTACGAACGTTAACTATTCTGGAGAAGCATATAAATGTTGTTATCCTTATTTTAGATGATTGGTAAGAGTACTCAGGATATAATGAGCCCAATTTTTCAAATATGGACACAGAAAAAATCTTTTTTTTCCGTTTTGTGCCACTGTTGCACTTCAACCTACTTATTGCTTCAGAGGGATCACTAAGCGGCACATAAAAAAACGCCGTTATTCAGTACAAATATTTATTATAAAAAAATAATGAATGAGTTAGAAACAATATTTCAGAATAAAACTAAAAAATTTTCTTAATTTAACAATTTTTAAATTTCTTTCAATCGGTAACTACGTTCTATCTTGCAATTAAAAGAAAAAAGAACCTTTTTAAACTAAGGAAATTACAATTTTTTAATTTCTTTCAAACGGTATCTACGTTTTATTTAGCAATTTAAGGAAAAAAACATTTTAAACTGAAGAAATCACAGATTATTCGAATCTTAAAGTATTATAAAATGAGCATGACAGCTTGGGATGGTTTTGTTGGCTACCAGAGATTGCAAATCATCAAATTTCCTTTTCGATATTGAAGTCGGTTCAGAATATGCTTTTTTTAATTCAATTGCATCAATATTTACCAAAGACTTCCTGTTTTTTACCGATTTCACGTTGACACATCTGAACTCCTGCTCTTCGTAAGAGGTTTTGAAAAAGAACTTATTTGGATATCGTTTTTCAACTTTAATCATGCAGATTTCATTGATATTAAATTTTTTGCCAGACTCATCAACGTTGAAATTAGTTGCCAGTCGGTAAGATCTTTCATATCAAAGAAGCTTGTGTGATCTAATTCAAACACCTTAATGGGATGACCTGTCCTTTTAGAAGTTCTGATTATGGCAGAATACTGTGAGGGTACATAAGTTGGTCCAGATCTCAAACATCTTTTAATATTTTTTTCTATAAGGGAAAGGGCACAATCTCCCTCATTTTGTGTGTGTCTCACAACAAGGATTTTGTGGGTTATTGACTCAACTTTTAAACGAGCTACTGCATAAATATAGCAAGTTAAAATATATTTGTTTTTGCATTGTCCTCCACAATTATCTGAATAGAATGTGATGTTCAGATCATCTTTTGAGGAGTTTGATTTGCTGTTCAAAAATCTGAAAAGGCAAGACCCAACTTCGTTAGATCCCCTCTTTCCTTCACCTCCATGCCGAATAAAAGAATTTATAGTGCCGATACCCTGTTCTTGGAGTTCGCAAATGGTGAAATTATAAGTTAGGAGTTTGCTTTTATAGTAAAATACCGAAACATCTCCTTTTGGAGTCGGCAATGCAGCCTGTAAATCAAAACAAGCAACTAAATGGCTTTCGTTAATATTTTTTTTGTCTTCCTCTTTCTCTTTTCTACTTAACTCTTTCTCTTTATGGTGAGATTCGTATTCATTTTTTTTTTCTTCATTTTCTTGGTCATTTGAGTTTTTGTATGTTTCACAAACTTGGCATAAATCTTTTTTTGGCTTGAAAAAGGCTAGATTAAACTCGTAATTAAAAATATTTCTGTAAATAGGAAATTTGACAAATTCCAAGTTTTGACTAATTCGGTCTTTTTTATAGTCCTCAATAGTAGCAATAGTAGTTCATACATGACACTGTTTTACGCAGAGGTGTACCACCGATTGGGTCAACTTGAGAAATATTAATGGCATAACCATTTTCTCCACGACATAGCATCAAAGGATATTGTAAGCTGTCATAAGATCTGTGTAACTCTGAAATTTTTTGCAAATTATCATTACGACTATGCAATACAATATCTCTTTTGTCAAATTGCTGTCCAGCTATCACCACTGCTACTTCACTCGTGGAAGGCGCATTGTATCGTCCTCTGTGTTCTCCAACAGGAACTTTATTTGCATGTATTACGACATTAAAGTCAGGAGTATCTGCTGGAACACTCACAATCGCCGTTTTGAAAGTCTGTATGTAGCAATTATGAGAATGTAACATATCTTGGAGAGATCTAATCAAATCTCTATCAATTGGCTGTGCAACACTTGTACACCGCGTAGATGCTTGTGTATCTGGATCTGCAATAAAATATATTTGCAGAAATTTGTGATCATCGGGTCGAAGTGGTAGCAAGCTCCCAGCTAAGTGGTACACTTGCCCTTGAATTTTAAATGTAGGCATGAACCCACGCTCAACGACTTGCTTACTCTTAAAAGGGGTCATTTGAAATGCGTTATTTTAACGGCTTATATTGCGCATGAGTTGCTTGGATTTTTGATGATCACCCGTAAGAAGAGAGTGAAGTGGTTCAGGTGGAGGGAGAACTTCTTCTAATTTGACTTTTCCTTGTAAGCAACACATGCCTTTCGATTCGTCCTTGAATTTCAATGCCAAGCAATGTTCACATACTACTGACATAGTACCTATCGATACTATACGATCGTCCTTGTGAGAAATCGAAGGATCGTAACTCATGGCAGAATTTTCTTTATTCACCCATGAATTAGTAACTCGTGCTGATGATTCTCTGGCTCTCTGTATTCGATGTCTTTCCCTATCTCGGCTGCGGTGAACCTCACGCTCTACTGAAGATTCTCTCTCTCCCTCTCACAGCTTTATATCTATCACGAAGCTGACTGAGGCGAGCCTCACGCTCTACTGAGGATTCTCTGTCCCTCTGAACCGTATGCCTATCTTGATCCCGGCTGCGGCGAATCTCACGCTCTACTGAAGATTCTCTCTCTCTCTCTCTCTCTCTCTCTCAGCTCTATATCTATCCTGAGTCTGACTGAGGCGAGCCTCACGTTCCGTTGACGATTCTTCATCTATTGCTGAACTTACTCTTCTGGCATTCACTGTACTACGACCTATGTTCGAACGACGACGTCTTCCAGACATGACTTTATAATTTCTGTACAAAATTTACTTAGTTCTATATGTATGAATACCTATGCATAAATTGCTATATTATTAGTATGTGCCGCAGTAAAAAATCTCTAAATTCTTACCATTTAGAGACAAAAGATAATCAACAGTCATAAAAAACAAAAGATACCTATTCTATTCAGTTCTTTTTTTTACTGAAATACCTCAACTTAAACAACGATTTTAATTAAATTAAAAGTACTTAAAAATAATTTGCTGTTCGTGCGACTAAAAACAAAAGATAATCAACAACAAAAGAGAGCTCCGATATAATAAACGCGTTCGATCGTTGCTAAATTCAAAGTGGAACACCGCGGCCTGAGACGCGCTATTTATAGGCACGCTCTTGTCGCACCGGGCGGTCGGCCGGTACCGCCGCAGGTCCACAGCACAGGACACAGATAAAGCGACTGAGCGGCGATCAGATGTAAAAGGCCACGCCCCCTTCTCCCGAAGCGAGCACGAAAACGAACCGAATTAAACCGAAGGCTGCTTTGGCTTTCATACGTTTTATATCCGATTATTATTTACGACATCACATTAGAAACCTCAAAAATAACAGAACTTTCTCCACTATTTAATGGATGTTATTATACATATAATAAGTTTTCTCACTCAAATATGAATGATCGAGACTTAGATGCGTTTCTCTAAAATGTAGAGGGTTTTATTAACAATATCCAAACATACAATACAACGTACCTTAAATGTAGAGGGAAACAACATTTAAAGCCTCTAATTCAAGTTTTCAACAAGCACCATTTAAATACAATTCTCTCTTTGACAATTTATAACTGTCTGCCCTGACATTCCAGGTAACTAAATAAAATATAGAAAAGAGCAACGCATACTTTTCTTTACATCTCCCCTCCTCAAGAGTGACAATTTCAAATGATAATGCACGTAATTGTTCATTCAGTAACAAAAACTGGACACAATTTGTTATGTGATACAAATTGGATTTCTGCTTTTCTATGTCCAGTATCAATTTCATAGATAGAATCTGAAATCTTCCTCAAAATTTTGAATGGGCCAATTCTCAATTCCTCCAATTTTTTTCTGTTAAGTTGATTTCCATTTTCAACATAAACTCTGTCTCCCTCTTTGAATTTATAATCTTTTCTGTGTGAGTCGAATAATTTTTATTGTATTCATGTGATTTTACGGTATTTTCAAATGCTGTCTTTCTATCCTTTCTAAAATTCGTTTTGTACATCTCGATTTTAATTCAATGGTAGAATGTTTACACTTTCGCCCTCCAAGAGATACTTTGGTGCAAACCTCGTTACTGTATGCTCTGTCTCATTATATTTTTCAACGCATTTCTGTGCAATAGAAGACCATGCTTTTTTTTTCACTTTCATTAATTTTACATCTTATTTTGTTTACCAAAGTTTGATTCAGTCTTTCATTGAGTCCATTTGAAAATGGAGCATCCACTGCAGTAAAAACCAATTTTATATTTTCTTTCATTACAAATTGTTTGAATTCTTTTGAATATATACCAGGATATTGGTCCGTTAATAATATATCAATATCATAAACTGGTGTTACATTTTTCAAAAGTTTTATGAAATCGCCAGAGCTTTGATTTTTCGATGTTGAAATGTAGGCGTATCTTGTAAAATGATCAACTAGAAGATGCATATATTTTTTTGTTGACCGCAATCCTCCAAATCCTCCGATGGTATCAATAGACACAATTTGAAATGGTCGTGTTGCTGGACCTAATTGTGACAGTAAACCATACTTTGGTTTTCTTCTCGATTTGTTCTTACATACATATTTCACATTTATCACAAATTTGTTTTATGTTTCCATTGATATTTTTGGCTGTATAGAATGGTGTTAGTGTTATTTTATTTCTCATCTGGGTTGTCCAATGTGGCAGTAGTGATAGTGGACTTCTCAGTTAAAGTTTTACTAAATTTTTCTGACAATATAATTTTTTTTCCTTTTCTATTAGGTTTGTAATAAATTCCATTTTCTAATATGAGTTTCCTGTTCTCTAAATCTAAATTCTCTTTTTGTTCTCTTTTCAAATCCTCGAAGCTTATTAAATTTACTACTTTCAAAAAATCGTCATTGTTTTCATAAGACTCTAAAACTGGATTTCTGCTTAGACAGTCAGCTTCTTGGTTTGATTTTCCTGGATTATATTTGATTTTGAAATTGTAAATGGGATAAATAATATGTTAAATCTCCAAGTTCTTCATCTGTTCTAGCCTTGATATTCATATTTTCTAATGGTTTATGATCTGAATAAACCACAAATTCTTTTCCATTAGTCCTGGAATGTCAGGACAGACAGTTATTAATTGTCAAAGAGAGAATTGTATTTAAATGGTGCTTGTTGAAAACTTGAATTAGAGGCTTTAAATGTTGTTTTATAATAAGTTTTCTCACTCAAATATGAATGATCGAGACTTAGATGCGTTTCTCTAAAATGTAGAGGATTTTATTAACAATATCCAAACATACAATACAACGTACCTAAAATGTAGAGGGAAACAACATTTAAAGCCTCTAATTCAAGTTTTCAACAAGCACCATTTAAATACAATTCTCTCTTTGACAATTTATAACTGTCTGTCCTGACATTCCAGGTAACTAAATAAAATATTTAAAGAAAAGAGCAACGCATACTTTTCTTTACATACATATAAACCTTCCTCTTGAATCACTCTATCTATTAAAAAAAAACGCATCCAAATCCGTTGCGTAGTTTCAAAGATCTAAGCATACATTGGGACATAGGGACAGAGAAAGCGACTTTGTTTTATACTATGTAGTGATGATGTGGAAAAGTAACAAATATAGATTCTATTTCAGAATGAGAAGGGTGGTTTCCGCCTATATTGATTTTGTTTATTTTTTCTAAAATATCTCCACACAGATTTTTCAGAAGTATCTGTTGTCTGTAGATGTTCTTCAGAATGTAACCTGAAATCAACGTTTTACTTAATACTGCCCAATATTTTTTTAATGTTGAATGTTACTAATACTACAGAAAATTTTCGAACTGTCGAAAAAATCTCAATCATCTCAAATAAATCGAAGTAAGGATTTTCCTCACTTAACACTCGGTGAAACATAACTTTTATATTATGTAGTTTATTAATATTCGAATGAAAGAATTGAGTAATATGAAAATTCGATTAGACAATATAAATGCCACCATACACACCATTTTTGTCACCACAGCATAAACAACATTTATGTTCATCATTCCCATTTCACTGGATTTTCCACTCCCTAATGATGAAACACTCTGGGCGGATACTGGAGGACCTTTCAAATAATTATTATTGTTCAGCTTTGGAGGAAGTGGTAAACCACCAGTAATATCCTCTTCGTTCAGTTCTTCATCTGAGGATGAGAAAACTTGTTTTTTTCTACGTATTTTTTTTATTTTCCCATTCGCTAATTCCTCAAATTCTGGATTTAAATCTGTAATGAAATTATTTCTATGTCTACACTCACCATACGTTCCATTTCGAAATATTTCGAAATGGCCTTGGTGTAAAGCCGGCCATCCACGTACAGTTGAAACTGTCAGTTTCGACTGAACAGTTAAAACTGTCAGTTGAAACTCTACGTGAGTGGGTATTTCAGTCTCAGTTCAACTAGAATTTTTCAACTGAACAGTTCAACTGCGAGAAATGAAATTGTTCATATTTTTAACTGAAAGGAATAACTGAACTGACAGTGTGTGGGGGTTCAACTGTGGAGTTCTCAGTTGATTTCGTGTCGAGCAAGGGTGCGCATCACAATGTCGCGTAAACATAACCAGGTTATAGTCGATTTTATCCTCTTATTATTCTCAATTTCGTGATATGTAAATGACGTTTTTAGACAAGAAACATGCTATTTTGTTTTCTAATTTTAAGTAGATCATTTTATTCAAGTTTCAGTTTGCTTTGTAACAATAAAAGCAGTTTTGTAATGATAATTGTTCCCATTTCCTTCAATATCTGTTAGTAGTATAAATTATCCAATACGCACATACCGGCATATACTTCCTCAACACTATGTACAAAGCTTTACAAGTTTCTGGTATTATTTTTCCGAGGGCTTGAGGAGATATTCTTGTAGAAAATTTCAGGCACTCATACGAGCGTCCTGTGGCTAAAAATCTCAGAGTAGCAGCTAATCTTTCATGTGGAGATATTGCAGTTCTCATGACTGTATTTTTTTCACAATTAAAGGAGAAACCAACAATAGTAATTTTGGTACACTGTTTCAGTCATGCGCGAATAATTGAGAAAATCTAATGGTTCTTCTCCTAATTCTCTCAATAAATATATGTGTGAAGATAAATTACTTTTTTGTAGCCACTGCTTGCACCAGTGTTTATGCTTTCTCTTCTTTATTCTTGGTAAAATTGCAAAAATTAAACCGAGGACCGCCAGATCGTCGGACCTTCTCGAATCCATCATGGAACAAACTGAAGCTTTGAACTGCACGTGTGTGCACATCTCAGTTCACAGTTGAAACTGACAGTTTTACCTGTTCAGTCGAAACTGACAGTTTCAACTGTACGTGGATGGCCGGCCTAAGGTGGCCAATAACATCTGTTTCCTATCAGCCATTTGGTTGGGACGGCTTCCACAACCATGTCCTCATCAATGAACTTGACAATTGTCCAAGTCTTCCCTTCCATAATTCCATGTATACCGGTTCGATGTGCAATTCCACGCACAGATCGTGTAGAATCTTCTTGAATATTTTCGAGCACTTCGTCTTCATCTTCTGCTGGCCTTCCGGTTCCTGCACTACCAACACCTCTTCCTGGCAGCCGCCCTCCGCAGTATGAGTTATGAACTCGAATAAAATTCGATAATCCGGGTGACGTGCTTTGGGTACCTAGCGGGTACAATGAAAAATTTTGGTTAATTTCTGAATAGGTACTTATTTTAATCATCATGAGTCATCGTTATTGCAAAGTTACCTTTCTGCATAAAGTCGAGCAGCAGTATTCTCATTTCCTTGCCACTCGCCATATATGAAATGCATGTTTGCATATTCGAGTGGCGTGTACTGTTGTCTAGGCAATTTATGTGGCAGTTGTACTTTGCAATCGCATAAGCGTTATACGGCACGACCCGACGGTTAGTGATGTTGCGGTTCCAATTTTCGACAAAAATATCGTTTCCATCATCGGGTCGTTTATACTCGGGCCTTCTGTTACGTCCAACTGCAAATGCTGTCATTTTTCTGTAGGGCTTTGGAAAAAATTTTGAACACTTTCCATCTTTCATGCATGAGGCGTCAGGGTTCAAGCGGGGCCGCAGGGTGCATGCAACTGAAAATCTTCACACGGTCATATAGCAGAGGTTGGGTGAAACGGTCTGGATCCGTGCACTGATTATACTGTCTACAACATCTGTGTCCCTAAGTTTATCATCCTCGTGTAGCGTTATCACTATGTGTGCGTGTGGAAGTCCTCTTTTTTGGAACTCAATCACATAGTGATGGTTCACCACTACACCGTAAAGTTGTTTTTTAACTATGTCTTCCATGAACGCCCATAATTTAATGCGAAACACCCTACAGATCAAATCCGGTCTGTTCTGCCAATTCTGGTGGCTCATCAAATTGTTCGTGATTTCCGGCCACTTGGGATTACAGGTGAAGGTGATGAATAAATCGGGTTTTCCGAACCGTGCAACCACCGTCATCGAGTCCATGTACTCCTTGAACCTGTTTCTTTCCCCACCCACGAAATTAGCTGGTAGAATGATTGCTCGACCCACATGGCCATCCTCTCTATGTCTGTTGAAGCGCCTGAGCGCGTCTTCAGCGGTTCTTCTGAATGATTGTTGGTTCTGCCTTATCCACCATAATCGGCTTATTTCATTTTTCAACCATCCGTCAACTATGTATTGTTGAAACAATTTTCCTCCGTGATGGATGGTTGAGAAAGTATCACGAATATACAGCCTATATCTGTAGTATTGCAGCAGTGTGACAGATCTTTGTGTGCGCCGATTGCTGCTGTCGTTGTAAGGGATGCCTGTGGAAGAACCGTTATCGCCACAGGGGAATAGCAGAGGATACACCATTGGATCGGCCATTGGATTCAATAGTTTCAATTCCTGATGCCTGTTTTGCGCTTCGGGATTATTGGAGTTGTGCGGATACAATACCAGATCAACGTTGACCGGTGGTTCAGTGCCCTCGAAAATGGCAGCGATATCACTGCGACCGGGTCGCCAATTTGGATTCTGTTGGGCAGCTAGAATATTTATAACGGGTTCCTTGGTTATACCAATTATAATATTCTCCAGGTCCATATTTTGATTTCTGCGTTCTATCAATTCTTCCTCCATAGTTTTATATGCTTGTATATATCGGCGGTGCCTACGCAAGCAGTTTTCAATTTTTTCCAAGAGTCGCGGATTCACCGTTCCCTGGGCGAAGGAATTTCTCTTGTTCAACGCTTCCTCCATGTCCAAAAAGTAAATCTGGTTTAGTTTTGGTCTTTCTAAATCCTGTGAATTTGGAATGGGTTCGAGGTAATGATATATTTGGCCGCATACTGAGAAACTCCAATGTTCCTGTCCTTTCCTTTCAGGCATGGGTCTTGAGGTTTGAACGACGCCATCGCAAACAGACTATTCAGGTATCTGATGTTTCTTCTGAACTCTGCTGATAAGGGTCCATTTCCTATATGAAAATGATATTATTATACCGTCATAATTTGTTATTATTGATCGTTAGAATTGAATGATTGGAAATCTAAAATACATAATCCCAATTTGAACGAAAACAATTATTATTTTTCATTTGTTATCATTGAACTCACCCAGGTATAACTCCTTGATGATGCAGGGCAAGGACTCAATGATGGCAGAGTATACGCGCCTTGGTTACAACACGCTTCTGTTTGTTTTTTCCTCCGTGTAAAATAGAGCTCCGCAGTATCTAAACGTATCCAACATGGCTCCACATTTATGTGGTCGCGTGCAGAGCATTTCTAGTTCATCTGAATTAATTGTTATGGCGTCTCTATATGTTATACGGTGTGGAACCACTGCGTGCCTACGTCTCTGAGTGGGAACTACAGACGGTTGTACCGCCGTTGTTTCCTCGAGAGGTGTCTGCATATTTGATGATACCAACCTCGGATGGAGTATCAGGCCATACTTGTGGCAACATTACATTCGAATTAGAAACCATTGACTCCAGTAGGGGATTTCTAAAAATATTCACCACCAATTCTCTTTCACTGATGGTTGGCACATCAGACGGTTTTCTCTTCTTCTGCGGAGTTGCCATATCTGAAATATTCTCAGCATCCCCTCCTTCATATTCTATAATACCCTCAGAGTCTTGGCCTGAGGCGTAGGCGATTGCAATGGCACTTTCCTCGAATTAGAAACCATCGATTCCAATAGGGGATTCCTAGAAATATTCACCACCAATTCTCCTTTACTGGTGGTTGGCACATCAGAAGTTTTTCTTCTCTTCTGTGGAGTTGCCATATCTGACATGCTCTCAGCTTTCCCTCCTTCACCTTCTCGATCATTTCCCTTTCTTTTTTCCCTCATAGACATCCTTTTTGAGATATTTTTCATTTTTTGGGACGATTGAGAAAGAACCATTTTCCTTTTTCTTAAATTTAAATTAAAAAAAAATAAATATGAAATGCATCGAATATATTCAGATTATGAGGTTGTAATGAAAAAGGAAGAAACTTCTAAGGTTAATAAATTCGTGGAGTGCACCATTCGTTCTCGATTATCATTGAAGATAAATTTATACGAGTATTTGTTATTGAACATCATGTGTTTTCGATGAATTTCAAAGAAAATTTTTCATATAATATACGGTTTTTAAATTATTCATGAAAACTTGAGTTTTTGAATCAATATTCTGTCATCCATTACTCAGAAACCAATGGATAGAAATTATTAATTTTTATGCTGATAGACATAAAACAGCGAAAGAAGACACAATAGTCCCTCATTCAGAGATTGAATGAAGGATATCTTGGAATTTCATAAGATCGCCAATTTTAATGGGCACGTCAATAGAAAATTTCGATAAATAGATATATCTAGCTAGAATATCACTACATAGTATAAAATAAAGTCGATTTCTCTGTCCCTATGTCCCAATGTATGCTTAGATCTTTGAAACTACGAAACGGATTTGGATGCGTTTTTTTTAATAGATAGAGTGATTCAAGAGGAAGGTTTGTAGCAAAGAAAATTCAGGAAAAATTTCAATATATCGAGAAGAACGTAAGAAATTGGTAAATTTCTGACATTTCTGAAATTTTCATTATTTATGACATCGAATTCAATGACAACTGTCAAGTCTCCTTTCGAGAGGGAAGTGCTTCCAACAATTTCCTCATTTCAGAAGAAAAAGGCCAGATCCGAATCAAAAAAGGTACGAATATCGTTTTCGAGTAGTTCTATAACGTTAGTTAACGAACATATTCGTTGCAGGAATTCTGAAATAACCAGGAAGAAGAAAATATTTTTGACATAGGTACGTCTCATGTGAACATTTGTTCGTTTCGAGTGGAAAACGTTATTTGAATAGGTAAGTCCATATATGAAATCATCAACTTCAACGTTCATTCAACGAATTCCTAACATTTCAGCGATCAAAAGCATCATTTCAGGTCGCAGTGATATTTGAGGTTTCTACTAAACCGAATTTCCCTGACAAATAACGTAATGAGAACAAAATTCGGGGATTATTCGTATTTTAGGAAAAAATACGCCAGGAAATGATATCAAACTGTATGTATTATGATAATTATCGATATTTCAATATATTTTTTCCATTTCCTGATATGTTTACATGTTAAAACCCGTTGAAGTCTGAGATAAACAGTCGTCACGTGTAACAAGGCAAGTGGTGTAACGACTAACGTCTAGGTGTGTGGACCTGGTAGTGTACCGGTTTCGAATCCCCATGGTGGCATGTTCTGTTTATTCTGGATAAAAAGTATTTTTTCCAGGTTCAAAGAAAGCTGATGAAAATAATTCAAAATTTCATGTGCATGTTTTATACAGGTACGTTTTAGATATATACAGGGTGTTTCTATAAATCTATCTATTATTTCACATTTCTACGTTATAACAGAAAGCTTGCAATGAAATTGAAGGGGCTTTTGAATTTCGAGTGATTCGTTATAGGAGGTGGAATTTTAAATATAGATACTATGCTTCGGATTCATACGGGGTGCTCTTATAAACATGTCGAATATTTTGAATTCCTGCATTATCACAGGGACATTTCAACAGAAACGAAGAAGTTTTTGAATTTCAAATGATTTACTATCGATGGTGGTTTGATTTAAACAGGGTCTCTTCATAAAAATGCCAAATATTGTAATTTTCTACTTCCTAACACGAACATTTGTACCACTTTTCCCATAAATGTTCAATAGACGCTCTTAGTATATACAGGGTGTGTAGTGTAGTCAGACAGATACCAAGGAATATATCAAATATCTATGAACAACAATAACCAATGATGATCTATCGACGTATACAAAACGGTTCGAATGACCTACTGTTCATCTGATCTATCGGTTCAATTTATCTACCGGTTAAATTATTCTACTTAGAAAGGTAGATCTACCGGTTTCACAAATCTACTTAAAAAGGTAGATCTACTGGCCTGACTAAAAAATCATTGTTTTTTACATGGCAGTTATACGTTATACGTGTTCACGAATTGGAAAACCATCCGCTTTGTTTGTGTTTACGTCAGGCCAAAAAACAAAAATATGGTTTACCAAAGAGCATTTCAAAAAAACGGATAGTTTGCGGACACGTATAACGCTTCGATTCAGTATTTACTTTGGATTCACTTTCATTTACTTAGAGAAGTTTAACTAAATAACACTTCATTTTTGTAATCGAAATGAATTTATTACTGTTGTGAAATGAAATAAAATTCTTCCTTTTCAAATAAAAAAAAAATTTCTTCATTTTTTCATCACCAAACGAAATGTTACAGAAAACGAAGCCATCTGGTGGCGAAACGGAGTTCGCCGGGTTTGCTAGTTTATGAATAAAATAAAATATTCAGAGTCCAATCAATGGAAAATTCATATAACTTACTCTTAAAATCTCAATTATAATGAAGAGCTCGTGATTGGCACATGAAATAATCACAGAAACTCAAAGAGTGGTTCCTCAAAATAACATATAAAAAACTCACCTAAATAATCAGTTGTTGCACGATTCAAAAATATATGATGCTTCGCAGCTGTATGGCCTCAAATTGGGATCGTATCTGAAGCTCAAGCGGCTTTAGCTCTGTGAGGTGATTTTCATTATTATTATTTCAAGCACCATAATTCAAAATTACCTCAATTCGAAAAAGCTCAGAACAAAAAAATCGACCGAAATTAGACCTTGAGATGTTCCAGATAACACCTGAAAGCATACGAAAGTATAAATGGAAATATAAAAATGAATAAATGATGAATACCAATAATGGAGAGTATTTTTGAGTAAGTCAAAATGTTCATAAATATTCATAGAAATCATGTATTTAAATGGCTCTATACAATAAAGAAATCGCCATGTGTGCTTTCCTAGATATATCTGGGGCCTTTGACAACACAACGCACGTGTCCGTCAAAGATGCACTTGAAAGGCGAGGAGTGAACAAAACCATTATCAAATGGATGTATGAGGTGTTATCGACGAGAATAGCTGAAACATCGATGGGTGGTAAATCTGTCTCTGTCAAGGCTACTCGTGGGACACCTCAGGGTGGAGTATTATCTCCCCTTCTATGGAGCCTAGTGGTGGACGAACTACTACATAGGCTAACGGAGCTTGGCTTCGAATGTGTAGGCTATGCTGATGACATAGTCCTAATGATTAGAGGCAAATTCGAAGGCACTCTTTGCGACTTACTGCAGAAAGGCCTTAGAATTATTGAGCAGTGGTGCTTGTCTGTGGGGCTGAACATCAACCCAAGCAAGACTGTAGAATTCCGTTCACTCGGAAAAGAAAACTTCCCGACATGAAAACGTTATATTTAAACGGAAATACCTTGGAGTGGAAGTCAGAAGTTAAATACCTAGGAATAACACTGGATAGTAAACTTCTGTGGAATAAGCATGTTGATACTGCTACTGTCAGAGCCAAAAGGGCTTTAATGGCGTGCAGACGTCTATGCGGCAAAAATTGGGGTTGTAACCCAAAAATACTGCGATGGATGTACGTCATGATTGTGAGACCTATAATCACATATGGGGCAGTAGCCTGGTTTGCCAAGGCAAGTCAGGTGATCACGAGGAAAAGGCTCGATAAAGTACAGAGGCTTGCCTGTGTGTGCATCACTGGAGCTATGAGAACGTGTCCAACTAGGGCACTAGAGGTCATTACGGACCTCACACCTCTACATCTAGTGGTTGATAGGGTAGCCCATGAGGCTATTCTCAGAATATCTAAGGAAGGTGCAGGTAATGAGAGAATAAAGAATCAAAGAGTCTGGTTCTCTCTGAATAACTACATCTCATCTGCGAATCTCCCTAGTGATGCAATGATTAAGAAAGTAATCACTGAGAAAAACTTCATGACATTGCTAAGTAAAAGAGATAATTGGAAACGGGAATACACCGACTATAATCTCAAAGAAAATACCGTAAAATGGTATACAGATGGTTCCAAAACCTCTACAGGAGCAGGCGCCGGGATATACGGGCCAAGCACCAAGTGTGCACTGTCGCTGGGCTCCTATATGAGCGTCTTTCAAGCGGAAATCTTAGCTATTGAAAGATGTCTAGATATAAATCTAGAAAGAAACTATCAGAAGTGTGATATAGCCATACACTCAGATAGTCAAGCTGCTATTAAAGCACTGAGCTCCTACGTCATCGATTCTAAGATGATCTGGGAGTGCCGGAACAAACTCAACGAGGTAGGCAAGAAAAATAAGGTCTTTTTAATCTGGATTCCCGGCCACTCGGAATCGAAGGAAACGAAGAGGCCAATACACTCGCCAAAGAGGCGCACAAATGTCCCTCTTTGGCCCAGAACCCTTCTGTGGTATATCTAAATGTACCTATAAGAAGGAGTTTCTGGAGAAGGAGAAAGCCGAGAGGGAAAAGCTCTGGCGGAATCTCCCAGGGATGGATCATTCCACTAAGTTCCTTCGGAACTTTGAGACAGCGGGATCCAAAAGATATCTGGATCTTGGTAAGAAGCAATTGCACCTCCTCACTGGCTTTCTTACAGGACATTGTCGCCTTAGGAAGCACCTATTGAGGATGGGATTGTCGGACACTGACGAGTGTAGGTTCTGTGGGGAGGAGGAAGAAACCCCCTTTCACCTGGTCACGGAATGCCTCGGCATTACGAGCCTGAGGAGGAAATGCCTTGGGCAAGAAACTTGTAAGAGTGAGGAACTAGCCTCGTTGAAGTCTTCACAGTTACTAGATTTCATTAGATCTCTGGAACTGGAAGGCAAGCTGTAAAGGTTTTTGGCCAGAACAGCTCTGTAAGGGGGCACAATAGACCTTAAGGTCGCAGTGGACTGTAACCCCTCTGTAAACTATCAAACTATCAACTATCATGGCTCTATTCATATCAAAAAATAAATCATAATGATTGAAGTATAAAATTGCTAATATTTCGATAACCTATTCATTCAAAATAATCTTAATTACGAATCTTCGTGATGAAATGATTTCTTGATGAAGCTGTTCATTTCTCGTGCAGTTCAGCAATTATCGAAGGATATATATAATATCAATAAATCACTATCAGAAGTACTCTTCTCAAATTATTTCTCAAATTTTTTATGATAATGCTAAAAACGTAGGTACCCATCCTTGATCATTTGAAAAATACTGAGCTCACGTTCGCTATTAATGAGGGAATTTTACTGATGTATATTTATTATACCTGATATCTTGGCAAACACACAACCTATGGATATGTGTGATATGTCTAAATATCATGCAAAAAATACCGAAAAAGAAATTACCACTTTAGATCACGATCATGTGAACAGAATATAAATAACGTCAATAACCATATGAGCGTACACCCATCCAAGTACCAACCTCGCCGAACACAGCTTAATAAAAACATTTCTAAGTACAGTCAATTAATATCAATTTGAAGATGAAATATTATTAGGGGAATAATCAGCATACATGAAATATTCGTGAAACATACCTGATATTGAACGAAACACACACTAATATTGAATAAATACACACACTAAAGAGAAACCAACAATTCGTATTATTCGCTTTTGACAAACAATGATGACACCTACTGTCATATACATAAATTTTCATGATGTTTCGATGTCCATTCATTACTCTATAAGCCTTCTGATAGTGATTGATATATATCCTTCGATAATTGCTAAACTTAAAACAGCGACAGAAGACACAATAGACCCTCATTCAGAGATTGCATGAAGGATATCTTGGAATTTCATAAGACCGCCAATTCTAATGGGCACGTCAATAGAAAATTTCGATAAATAGATATATCTAGCTAGAATATTTATGAATAAAATAAAATATTCAGAGTCCAATCAATGGAAAATTCATATAACTTACTCTTAAAATCTCAATCATAATGAAGAGCTCGTGATTGGCAAATGAAATAATCACAGAAACTCAAAGAGTGGTTCCTCAAAATAACATATAAAAAACTCACCTAAATAATCAGTTGTTGCGCGATTCAAACTTTATATAATGCTTGGCAGCTGTATGGCCTCAAATTGGTTTGAAAAATACTGAGCTCACGTTCGCTATCAATGAGGGAATTTTA